>SJYT01078587.1:309399-344368 GCA_006410635.1 Cephalophus harveyi
CGCCCCCCGCCCCCACCCCCCCAAGTGCCTGAACCCCAGCGAACCTAGAGCGATCCCTGCAGCGGATGCCCTGCCCTGCACCGTTCTCTGCAGCAGCGCTTGCGCCCCTTCTTTCGGGGAGCCGCCCCGGGCATGGCTGCACTGAACCCCCGCCCGCGCCTCCTGACCTGTTCACCATCGCCAGTGTCCTGACCTACTGTCGGCAGATGCGGTTGACGTCCGCCGCACCATTTCCAGACTTTTTTTTTTTGTAGTTACATTCGTCCCGTGTTAAAACAATGAAGCGAAAATCAGCTCTCCTCTCTCTCGTTAGCATGATTCATGTATTTATATAGATTTATTTTAATTTTCCCTTTTTTTTTTTTGTAAATTTTATGTACAGATTTGATTTTTCATAGTTTTCCCCTAGATTTTCAAGATAACTTCGTACATTTTGTTTTTGACCGGATTTTGGTGGTGTTCCTGTCATTTACCTAGCACCCTGATTTTTTTTTTTTTTTTAATATAACCAGGGTTTCACTCTCTGTCCTTTTCAACTGAAGTAGGACATTTCATTCATACATTTCAGTATAGTCATTCATTTCCAGCTGTACATAGGATGAGGACAGATTTGATCCATGAACATGTCTTAAATAAATGGGTTGCTGTATTTTAGGATTATAAACATTTTTCATTATTGGAAAGTGTAATGAGGACCTTCTGCAGAATCGTTTAGAACCAAAACCACCACGACACAATTTTTATAGTGTCTGTATATTTGTGATGCAAGGTCTTGTAAAGGTTTTTACTGAAAACTACCATTAACCAGTCTTTCTTACTGACAATAAATTATTAATAAAATACTTTAGCTTTGCTGTCTGTTTTTTCCTCCGTATTTATACTCCTGTTCAGGATTCAGTTAATGAATTGAGAAAGAAGGGTGGATAAATATAGGTGGATAGCTTTTTTGGCTTAAATGTGAAGAGTCCCAATTGCCAAAACCAGACTGTACTTACAGATGTTGCCACTAGGTGGCAGTATATGGACACGTGATACCGCTCAAAACTATAGGTATTCACTCTTATATAATAAACTAACATTAAAAATTTTTTTTCTTATACATTATTTTATTGCTATTACTTGGCCATAATTTCAGTGCATGTATAGTTTCCACCTATTATTTATATCATAAATAAAGCTTTTTGTGAAGCATTTTACTTTTCTCTTGTCAAAACACATCCTACTTCTATAGGATTTAAAGTGAAACCCAGAAGTCATCTTCCATGTGTATTTATAGTCAGAATCTATCCCTCTGTCCCACAGCTACTTGTTCAATACCGACCACGTGCCAGCCACTGTGGTAAGAATTACAAAGAATCAGGCATTCCTATAACTTTGCAAAGATGCATTTTCCCTTTTATTAAATGACATGATATTTAATACATAGTTTAAACATCAAAGAGAGCTAAAATATGTACAACCTAAAGCAGCAAACTCACATTTTGCTGAAACCACTTGTAACTCTTTAAGCTGTTTTTCTCATCTTTCCTTTGAAATTTTTAAGTATATATTTCTTGAGTCACTCATTTTCGGAATCGCAGAAGATGATGTAATCTATCAAACCTCTAAACCTCTGATTCTCTTGTTATCCTCCCATATTGTTACAGCTTACTTTTTTGGCTTCATTCATTCATAATGTCTTCATTGCTTTGATGATGTAAATATGTACCACAGAGGTAAGTAGTATATGATGTTTCTTTCCATCTACTTTGCAACTTTCTATTTTTCTTAATTGCCTTAACTTTTCTCTTATTTTTAAAAATTTTGTTAGTTCTTATGTATTTAAAAAATCTTTTTGATCACCTACTGAGTGTTCTATATGGACAAAAATTAAAAAATTTTTGTCATCTTAGATTTTACATGGAGAGAGGATGGATGACAAGGGGAGATGGTAAATCACTAAAATACAAAGCCGTGTGTGGAGTGATGAGCGCTAAGGGGAAACTTAGTATGTGGGAAGGAAAGTGATGGGAGGGTTGGGGATGGGAGGTGCATTTGTGGAAGACCTCAATGGCAAGCTGGTATTTGAATAAACAGGTGAAGTTGATAAGGGGGAATGATCCCAGTAGGGCCACCTGGGGCACCAGCATTGCTGGCAGAAGAGCTAGTGTAAAGGCCAGGGTTAGAAGGTTAAAGAAAAGAAGGGAAACAGGTGTGGTCTCTCATAGGTTTATAAAGTGCCTCTTGGGACGTGGTCAAAACTACGAGAGGACCTCTGCTGATATCCAGAGGTCTTTTACTTTAAAAATTCACTTCTCTAGGGAAGGGACCTTCCATTTCTGCTTGAGAAATACTGTTGCTCTTATTTTAAAGTTGACTGGATGGGAAGACTGGCGGTTTTATCATGCACTTAGTACCCCAGCTCTCATTCCAGGGAACAGTCCTGCTCAGAACCGAGCTGAGAGGCTGGTGTCTGACAACTTGTATACAGCTGAAGCAGCCGGTACCCCTGGGACCCACCCGTTCATTGCCCATTTTCCAATGAGAAATCATTGCAGGCTGTACGACCTCTCCAGGCTGCAAGGTCTGATTCCTCCTCTGCGAAGGCAGGATTTATCACTTCCCTCACCACCCATCTTCACACGCTCTAGTGTGAAGTTATGTTAACTGTAACATGCTTTACAGTTGCTACCTCTTACTTGCTTTGAAAACGGGGTTGCTTTTTAACTTTTTCTCCCTTTCCCTGACTTGGTTTTTCAAGAGAAGAAATACAGTCCTCTGCCATCTTAAACTGGAAGTCTGGAATATGCTCTTAACCATTGATCCCCAGTGCCTAGAAGAACATCAGTGTGTTAGTTTCCTGTGTTCCACTGCAAATTACTGTACATGCGGTGGCTTAAAATACCCCCCATTCGTTAGCTCCAGCTCTGCAGGTCAGAAGCCCAGCATGGCATGACCAGGATCTCTGCTCACATCTTGCAAGGCTGAAACCAAGTTTTCCTCTGGGTTGTGGCCTCTTGAGGTCTGGGTCCTCAGCCAGGCTCTTGTGGGCAGATTCAGTTCCTTGGGGTCATTGAGACATAGGTCCCCATTGTCTTACTGGCTGTACAACTGAGTTTCCTGCTTTCTCACTGACCAAACCCACTTTTGTGGCTCAGCTTCTAGCCCTGTGACCCTATGATAACTTAGTAGCTTACGCTTGAAAGCGAGCAGAAGAACTTCCCTCATGCTTCCCATCTCTGACCTCAGGAGGGTTTAAGGACTCACCTGATTAGGTCAGGCCCATCCAGGATACTCTGCCATTTGACTAATTAAAAATCAACTGATTAGTGACCTAATCATGGGGATTCCCATTGTCTTTGCAAACCACATCTTTGCTCAAGGGGGAATTTATACTATTGCTCCCCAGGTGGGGTTCTTGTGGATCACCTTGGAAGTCGACCCACCACCAATGGCACTCTGTCGGTTTTTATTTTGACAATACTTTGACCTTCCAAAATGTTATACAGACCGTATTTCAAACTGAAGACAATTAGCTTTTTTTTTTTTTTTTTTTTGAGGCATCATCTGGAACTAGTTAGAAATGAATAAACAAATTATGAAAAGGTCTCAAATGAAAATGATTAACATAACACCAACTATATGAATTAGTGTTGAACACTTTTATTACAGAAAAATTAAGCAACCACATAGAACTAGCATATGCTTGTCCATTTTTTCCTTAAAAGACTATTTCCATTACCCTTGGTAGGTATAAGTCAGGGTCTGTCACTTTCCCCAACTAGATTTCGGTTTGACTGTTTGTTTGTTGCCCATTTAAAGTTCCCTTGCAAAATTCAGCTGCCTTAGAAAATTCTACTGCGTATTACTGGGCACTGCTAAATGTCATTTCCATCTGAATTCAGTGTTTTATATATATATTTTTGGTGATGTATTTGAAGGCTGCTTGTTATTTGCCACATTCTTTGTCTGCTGCCCTTGGAAATTACGATTTAGTTGAAAAGAGATTGGCAGACTATCCATTAGAAAAAAAAAATGCTAGTTAGAAACATTTGAACTTTTGAATTTCGATTTTGGACTGACTTTTTTCACTTCGGTCTCTAAAATTTAGATTTATGTGTGTGATGGGAAGAGTCTATTTACATTAGGTAATTGTGCTCGTCACATTTATTTTTACCATAAAGTGTGTGGAACTATCATACAAATCTCCTGCAGAGAGTGTGAGAGACGTTTTCCAGGTGCTGAGAGACACCCAGCACCTTTCCAGAAGCTGCCTTAAGCTTTTGGGTTGTTTTTATTTGTGACAACAAGAAACAGGCCTCCTAAATTCACACATCGCTTCCCAAAGAAACTAAGCTTCACCTAGGACTGGGGGGTTGATTTTAAAAACATGGTGAAGGAGGAGGAAGGAAGGGTGACCCAAGACACGCTCGCTGTAAATGAGCAATATGAGTTCAGAAGCTGTTGTCTACTCCTTTTAATGAAAAGACTGAATTAAGCTGTGAGGAATCAGTGCTTTGCGTTGCCAAAACGACCAGTTACAGAATTTTGCCTACTGCTATTTACTGATCATTAAAACGCAAATTAGTAGCCAAGTTATCTACAAGGGTTAGGAGAAGCTTTGACCTTTGAGTTTTTTTCCTTTAAGAACGTTGCTGGGGGACTTCCCTGGCGGTCCAGTGGCTAGGAATCCACCATGCAATACAGGGGACACGGGTTCAACCCCTGCTCAGGGAACTAAGATCTCTGGAGTCCAGGTGCTGCCACTAGAGAATCCAGAGAGTCTGTGTGCCCAAGTGAAAGATCCCGCATGCCAAATATTTAATTAAAAAAAAAAATGCTGCTGAACGAGAGTTCCTCTCCTTTAACCTGTTTGCGTGTTCACAGAGGGTCGCTGGGTGTGTTCATCCCCGCTCCTGTCTCATAAATAGCCACTGAACTTTTGCTGCCTGCCAGACGCTGCCAGGCTCTCAACGTCCTCCCTGGGGTCTCTTTGGCTTCCTCTTGTGATTTCTTATGAAACAGCTTAGTTCAAATTTTTAATGTTTGAAAACATCTAAATATAAGCATCACAGGAGATTAATCAGGGCTTCCCGGGTAGCTCAGTCAATAAAGAATCTGTCTGCAATGCAAGAGACACAGGTTCGATCGCTGGGTTGCAAAGATCACCTGGAGAAGGAAATGGCAACTCACTCCAGTATTCTTGCCTGGAGAATCCCATGGACAGAGGAGCCTGGCGAGCCTCAGTTCACAGGGTTGCAAAGAGACACGACTGAAGCGATTTACACACTTGTACCCAGAAACAAATCCATTATTGTTTTGTGCGTGTAGTCTGATTTTCTTTTCTCAATGTGCTAAGTTTGATTTACAAACTTGGTACTTTGTATCCAGTTTGCTCCCTGCTTTTCACTGCTTTACTATGTAAATGATCCTTTTTAGAAAATGCCTTTTTAAAGAATTTCATAGAGCATATGAAGAACATAATGTTTCTATGCTTTTATAGAGCATGATGTTTCATAATATGGATTTAGAACCTATCTATTTTACTATGCTTAATGATGTTTATGATTTCTCACAGTGGTCCCAACATTAATGTCTTTTTTAATCCAATATTAATGTCTTTGTAGATTCATTTTTTTGCCTCTTCAGGACAGATTTCTAGGTACGTGGATTGTTTTCAAAATATTGCCTACAATAAAATTTAGACCTAAGACAACAAAAACGGCAGAACTTTGATGGCATTTTTACATTTCCTTACAATCGACCTAGTGCTCTTGCTGTGGTAAGTCACTTCAGTCATGTCCAGCTCTTTGCAACCCCATGGACTATAATCCACCAGGCTCCTCTGTCCATGGGATTTTCCAGACAAGCATACTGGAGTGGGTTGCCATTTCCTTCTCCACTGATACTTCCATGCACGCTTTTTTCCCCTGCCTTTTCCACATCACAGCCTGGGTAGGAGATGATGTTTTCATGGTGTGGGGACGTGAGGCGCTAGGCTTCTGTAAACCAGAGGTCTTGACCCTGTGTTTTGGCGCCCTGGGCTCCTCCCAATCACACAGCAGGCTGGAGGCTAAGGACCTTGGTGCCAGAAAGCGCTAGTCTAGGGGATGCTGGACAACCCTGCTCTTTTTCCTGTTCCTGTGAATTTATTTCTATGAAAAATAAAGTCTAGATAAGAACTGATCATCGTCACAAAATTAGCCTTCATTTCCATTCGGTTTTCAGGGACTCCATAGCAATACCCCATCTAGGTTTATAGTCTCTCGGACTTAGATAAGTATCCCCACCCCCTGCCCAGCGCCCCCAGCCTCTTTTTCAGTTGATGGGGGTCCCCTCTAGTGGCCATTCCCCACTTTCACCAGCCTACTGAGTCTGGTCAGTCACTTTTTGAGGGTCCAGTGTGGGCTGTTCTTTCTCTTTTGCAGACTGGCGTTCATTCCGTGAGGGTTTCCCCTGTGGCTCAGCTGTAAAGAATCAGCCTGCCAACGCAGAAGACCAGTTTCAATCCCTGGGTTGGGAAGATCCCCTGGAGAAGGAAATGGCAACCCCCTCCAGTATTCTTGCCTGGAAATCCCATAGACAGAGAGGCCTGGTGGGCTGCAGTCCGGGGGTTCTCTAAGCGTCAGACATGACTGAGCGACTAAACAACAACCAATTCATCCCATGAACTTTCTGCTTGTTCTCCATCTAAGGCGTGTGGTTCAGTTTCAATTAGTGCACCAGCCGAGAGAGCGTTGTTTGTCAGAAAGTAATTTTCTTACCAGCAATTTACAGCTTCGACTGCAAACAGGATGAGCCACTTGAAGAGAATGACAAGTAATTTTTTTCCCCAAGAAAACCTCTGCTTCTGTGAACACTTGGGTCATTAGCGGGTCACTGTGCTGTTGGAAAGAGTGACCACAGAAGAGGCTCCATTTTTGATGAAGCTGGGCATGAAGAAAGGAAAGGCATAGCATTTGAATGAAAGTGTCACGGGAACAAATACATCTTGAGCAGAGCTGAGGCCTTTCGCAGGGTCTGCAAGAAAGAGATGAGAAGCGTGAGCTCAGTGATTTCTAAACCAACAGCCATCATCCAATTATCCTAAGGGGTAAAGTGAAATTCTCAAAATGTCTCATGACTCTTGCTTCCATTTATTTTGATGTTTATGGATATTAGCTAACAGTTTGAGGATGAGAAGAGATAGGAAAAGAAGCAAATCATCTCCCCAGAGGGCATGTCAAGCCCTTCGTGCCTGCCACAGAGCTAGGAGCACGGTTCCATTTCTTGGCCACAGATTTGAAATGTGAACCCCACCTGCCAATTAGGATTACAAATGACATTTTAAAGTGATTCTCTTATGATCTAAATTTTTACCTCCAATGAGTATTTTTCCCTTCTTTCAAAAGTAAGCCTACTTTCAAAGATGTTTTAAGTTAGGATGGATAAAATAAAACTTCATTAGTAAACCTTATTTAAAACATGAATTCTTTTAATTAAACTGAATGTTCAAAATACAAAACTATTCTCCAACTAAAAGCACTTATTTGACTGAGATAGTTATTAATAATAATAAATTTCGAGTTTTTATTTTAATGATAAAAACACCAAGTGTTTACTTCTAAGGGGGAGCTTCACAAAATTAAAAAAGTATCCTCAGGTCATGGTTCTTCCATATACTGTCTATGCCATGGTTTTGAATGATCCATGCTTCTGGAGACCCCCCGCCCACCCCCGCCAGCCTGAATGACAAGGCTAGGTTTGTTCTTTTCTAGAATAATAACATCAAACCTTCCTGATTCTATGCACTGGGCTTTATTCTATGAGTCTAGCAAGATAAGCTTTACAACTATGGTGTGGGGAGTATCTTTTATAATCCCATTTATATAGAGACATGGAGACATTTGTCCATGATGACAAAGATGCCACGTGGAAAGCCCCCTTCATCCTTGGGAGTCCATCCTCCTCTTAATGGGAAATAAGATGGGAACGTTCAGAGTCAAGATCACAGCTTCCTACCCTGTGGCCCCTCATTCTCTCACCTGCTTCATTGAACAAAATAAAAATAACATTCTCCATTTCATCTTGGCCCAAGTACTGGTGCTTCCGAGGCTCACATACCCTTCCTCACTCTGCCCCTCGTCTGCTCCATTCATCCATCCTCTGAGTCACTCAGCTCCTTTCATCTTGTGGATTGCATCAACATATATTAATTTAATCTCTACCCTTTGCACATAAAGTGAACAAAGCTTACTTATGAGTAGTCATAACTGAGAAATATTCCAGGATGGTCCAGGATTATGTGCTACGAAGCAACACATTGAGTAAAAACTCAACTATGAAACTTTAGCACTCTTTTTTCCCCCACTCCTAAAAAAGCTCTTAAAAAGCTAGAATTCTCCCCACTCCTAAAAAGCTAGAATTCTCCAGGCTAGAATACTGGAGTGGGTTGCCATGCCCTTCTCTAGAGGATCTTCCCAACCCAGGGAGCGAACCCAAGTCTCCTGCATTGCAAGCAGATTCTTTACTGTCTGAGCCACCAGGGAAGCCCAAAAATCTCTAGTATTTGTTAATGCTGAAATAATAGTTACATGCTTGGAGTAACGGAGTAAATCAAAATCAGAACGGTCTCCTCATGACTTATGAGTTTTCTGTATGTTAATTTGAAACTCAGGCAGCACGATTCTGACCCCTACGTATCTGGAAGATGTTGGCAGTGACTGTCATGGGGGCATAGAGATTATTATCTGTAAGCAATCTGCAGTTAAAGATGTAGTAACAAACACACCTTCTCCCTTCCTGGATTTCGGGTGCTATGATGCTTTCACAAAAGGAGACAGGAACACAGAGTGAACCCTCTTATCCTCTGTCAAGGTGTACTCTGGGGACAAAGCTGATTCATCCCCAGGCTTGGAACGTTAAGGCAGCCAGTGAAGTTGGAAGGAAATGGCTTACTTCAGGAACTCTGCCCACGTCACTGTGAAATCATTGTAATCTGTTAAAGTGTTTCATGTGGTGAGCGAGCCCCATTCATGAGTATCCTTCCCCAGTAAACACACACACACACACAACACCCCCAGTGCCGTTTCATCTCCCTGCGTGTGGTAAAACCTCTTATTTACACATGTGTACTTCCTGAGTTATTAGAGTTCAGACTCACTGAAAGTTTTCAGAAGTGCTTGGTAAATATTTAGTGTGAGATTGCTCATGGAATGCAGGCACAGGGCCTGATACAAGCTGGTGGAGAAACTGGATTCTTATTTAGAACAAATGGACTGAAATCTCTCCCTCGGGTTTATGAGGTCCTAGCTCTGCCAGCAAGAAACTCGGGGCTTGTCTTCTCTGTTACAATGAGGAAGAACCAAGCTGCCCTAAGCCTTTACAAATGTCTGATGCTTCAAGCTGTAGGAAAATTCTTAATGACGATCAGCTGTGGGGATCTGTGTGTGTGTGTGTGTGTGTGTGTGTGTGTGTTTGCATTCCTTTGTCACTGTATTTGAGTACAGCAGACAATATTCTAATTGATATTGAAACGGAGCAAGACACTGTGGCCCCACCCCCACCCCACCACGTGCTCTGCCTGCCTTTTGTCCATGGAAAACTTTAGGCAAAGAATATGTTTAATTTCCTTCGTCCTCAAGGGCTGTAGATGATATTCTGAGCCATCTCCTCTGAGCCGTTCTGTGGGCACTGAAGCCCCCTCCAGGTTGTGGCCCCGACATAAGCCGCCACAACTCTGAGGACTGGCGTCAAAAAAATGGAAGCACGTCGATCCTGGAACTGGAACTGAAGACATCTACCCTTGACCAGATCACCGCAGGACCAATTTCAAGGTGATTGGCAGAGCTGACGGTGCTGTTCCTGCCTTAGCCCCCTCCTTCAGCTATAAGAGCTCTTGTCCAGTGATCATCAGGGAGAGCTGGCCTTTGCAGGCATGGCCCCCTCCCCTCTGCTGCTGGCCTCAGAAGTAAAGCAAGCTTTCCTTTCCACCAGCCTTGCCTCTTAATCGGCTTTTGATGGGTGGGCAGCCGGACCCAGACACTTTCAATTACGGTTTTTGGTGCCTCAGGTGGGGCTGCTGAGCTGACTCCAGGGTTTTTCCTGAATTCAGTCGAGGCCAGGACAACGTGCGGGGATGGCTGCAAGGAACCCCCGCTCCTGGCTCACCGGCCCGGGAGGAGGTCTTAGGGGGACGTTTCTAGCAGCTGCTGAAATCACTTGTTTCGGGGAGCCTCCCCGCTTCTCCCCTCCCTGCAGAGGCTGCCAGCGTACTCGCTTCCTTGCTGGAGCAGAGACATGCGTCCGGACGAGCTGACAAGCTCCAAGGCTGAGTAAGTCCACCGGTGTGCACCCGGCTAACTTCTCTTTGGAGTACAAAGTGCTGTTCGGGCGTTTGGCCAGTTGGTTTGAAGGCCGTTTGCGTCGCAGAGGTGTTGGTTTGATTCCCTTCCCATCATCCCCCTGGCGGCTCTGTGACCCTCCTGTTTGAAGGTGTGAGCAGATATTCCCTTTGTGTGACTGGCATCTATGTTGTCTTCTGTAAAATGGTAAATTCAGGTTCAATTCAATAGAAAAATTTTAGTATAAGATTATGACTAAAGAGAAATTTTTTTTTAATGATTTATGAAACGGTATTCTTTAAACTTTGTGGAAAAAATGGTCAAGATGAAACTCTTTTGAAATTCTAAAACTGTTTTTTTTCCCCTTGCATATGCAGTTAAAGAAAGCTAGTTTGTTAAAATACTGTTTTCAAATTCCTGACCCCAAGAGAACATAACTATGCTTAAAAGAAAGCTTAAAGTGAACTCCTCTGTCCTCAAAATACAAACACAGTCCACTTTGCCTGACTTCAGTCTTTCTTGGGTTAATTAGTAGAATTTCAAAAGATGTTTGGGTTTATTAATGGCTCAGAGGATAAAGCGTCTGCCTGCAATGCAGGAGACCTGGGGTTCGATCCCTGGGTTAGGAAGATCCCCTAGAGAAGGAAATGGCAACCCACTCCAGTACTCTTGCCTGGAAAATCCCAAGGACAGAGAAGCCTGGTAGACTACAGTCCATGGATCGCAAAGAGTCGGACACAACTGAGCGACTTCACTTTCACTTTGTACCACATTAAAGAGAAATTATGGTATGAGAAAAACATAAGCTTTTAGAAGTTATGGAATATGTACTTAAGTTCGCCAATCAGTAGATGCAGGTGTAACAGTTCAATTGCTTACTTCTTGGTTTTGTTAAGGCACCTTAACAAAAGGCTCTACTGTACAAATTATGTAATTACAGCTACTAAAAATGATAAGCATTTCAGTGTGCAAAGTAAGTAGGATGTGTGTTGTCAGTGAGAGAAGGTATAAAGAATGAAGGTGGTTTTTGTTGAGAAATGATAATAATATTGTCCTTGAGCTGTTGTTCCTGGATGGGAAAGAGTATGCAATAAATCATATGGAAAACATTTGATAACTTTCAGATCATTCTGCTGAACTGGATAAGAAATTTAAAGAATGCTAATGGAAATCTGTTGTTTTGCTTCAAACTATTTTTGACCCCAATGTTCAAGATGGAAAAGAAAATTGTCTAGTGGAGTTATCACAGAGTATAATTACTTATGATGTGTGTCACAGCTGGCTTTAAGTTTACTGGTAAGAGCACATGTACACTGCTTGTGTGACAACTGGGTGGTTTTATTCACAATTGCCAAAAACTTGGAGGCAACAAAGATGCCCTTGCGTAGGTGAATGGATAACTAAACTGTGGTACATCTAAATAATGGAATATTATTCAGCACTAAAAATAAAGCTGCTATGAAGCAAGAAAAGGGCCTGGGGGAAGCTTAAAAACAAATTCCCAAGTGAAAGCCAATCGGACAGGGCTACATACTGTATAATTTCAGCTAGAGGGTATTCTGGAAAAGGCAAAACTATGCCAATAAAAAAGACCAGTGGTTGCCAGAGGTTGGAGGGAAGAAGGGAGGAACAGGTCGAGCACAGAAGATTTTTAGAGTGAAAATACTCCGTGATTTTATAATGATGGACATATGTCATTATACAATTGTCTAAACCAACAGACTGTGCAGCCCCAAGAGCGAACCCTAATGTAAACTACAACTTTGGGTAAGAATGGAGTGTTAACATAACATAGGTTTATAAATGGTAATAAAAGTACTGCCTTGGTGTGGGGTTCTGACCATGGATGAGGCTGTGTAGATAGCAGGGAGGTATATAGGAAATATCTGTCCTTGCCTTCAATTTTGCTGTAAACCTAAAATTTCTCTTAAAAAAAAATTAAAATCCTATTACTCAACTCATTTGAAGTATCTATTTTCAAATTCCCTCCTCAATGCTCTCACTTGTGGACTCATTTCACCTCTGTTATCTCATATATACACCCACAGTGTTCACTGCCATTTGGAGGGTAAGGACTATATTTTATTTTTTCCAATGGTGCGGTTCTCCCTAGGGTGCTCATGGGTGTCACCTGAACGCTGGTATGACTCCAGCATATACCGCAAGGCTTACCCTAGGACCTGGCCTCTGTTGCTTGCCAGGGGCTTCTTCTAGCAGCTTCCGAATCAGGGGCCTCAGGCAGGAGGGCAACAGAGGGCAGCCCTACCGGTGTCATTTGGACCCTGCGTTCCATATAAAAGTACCAATCCCCAAAGCAGGATTCTAAGGATGCGCCGGAGAACCATCTTGAAAGGCGTGGTGTTTGGCAACACATTCCAGCTCAAGCCCAAAGGATGCCCCTCTGACCCTTTCCTTTCACACAGGTAACAGCATCCAGGCTCCTCTACCACAAAGGATAGGACAAGAAAAAAATGAAAGGCAGGCAGGGAGGTTTTATGTTGCTTTTTCTGGGAGGATCTCCTGGACCAAAAGGAGGTCTTCTAAACTGTCCTCTTTGCATCAGAACAAACAAAAACAGCACCTGGGACAAGGCAGCATGCCCCTCTGGCTCTCCAGGCCTGGAAGCAAGATAGTACTTAAAAGGAGAGGTCCCAGGTGGTGCTAGTGGTAAAGAACTCAGCTGCCCATGCAGGAGACATAAGAGGCTCAGGTTTGATCCCTGGATCAGGAAGGTCCTCTGGAGAAGGGCATG
Source organism: Cephalophus harveyi (assembly GCA_006410635.1). Lineage (NCBI taxonomy): Eukaryota > Metazoa > Chordata > Mammalia > Artiodactyla > Bovidae > Cephalophus > Cephalophus harveyi. Next base: position 322,453 of record SJYT01078587.1, read on the forward strand.
ACAACCCAGTATTCTAGCCTGGAGAATCCCATGGACAGAGGACCCTGGGGGTTACAGTCCATATGGTCGCAAAGAGTCTGACATGACTGAAGCAACTTAGCATGCACACTTCCTAGGACCTGCTCCCTTACCTTATTCACTAGCACAAAAAGAAGCCAAGGACTGTATTTTCAACATAGAGCCAAGTATGTCAATTTTTCTTAAACAAGTACATTCATGAGTGAAAGGAAATTGATTTCAAAGACTGTACCCTTAAGGCCTGGATACAGAAAAGATACAAAAGTAAAACCTGGGATACAGGTGAATTGGTTTATTTCCTGGATAATTTAATCAGTCTTTGGCTGATTTATTGAAAAGTTCCAGACTGCTGTTGGCTTGCCTCATCTCACACTGTTTTGGAGTCACTCCTACAGCCTGGTGGCTGGTAGTTACGTACTGAGGTTGCAGATTTCTTTGATACCTCCAGCGGTCAAAGGAGGCTTGTTTTTAAAAGCTGTAGGGTGAGTGTGTGCCTTGTAGATGTCTGCAGGGAGAGTGTGGGGATTTGGCGGGTAAGGGTGTTTAGGTCTGTACTGTTCCTGGGAGAAGTCTGGTAGAAAATGATTGCTTGAATTGAACAGGTATAGATAGACAAAAGCTTCGGAGAAGGCAATGGCATCCCACTCCAGTACTCTTGCCTGGAAAATCCCATGGATGGAGGAGCCTGGTAGGCTGCAGTCCATGGGGTTGCTAAGAGTCGGGCACGACTGAGTTCACTTTTACTTTTCACTTTCATGCATTGGAGAAGGAAATGGCAACCAACTCCAGTGTTCTTGCCTGGAGAATCCCAGGGATGGGGGAGCCTGGTGGGCTGTCGTCTATGGGGTCGCACAGAGTCGGACACGACTGAAGCGACTTAGCAGTAGCAGTAGACGAAAGCTTGTGGCTCCTTAGAATCTATTTAATCCCCGACATTTGAAAGCACAATGAGTTTGATTGCTGTGAGCCAGTGTTCTCAGTGGAACCTTCTATCATTTCAAGCCAACAGCATTCTCCATTCTCCCTATATAGTGGAAGGAGGTAGAGGCCTGCACAGAGGTTGAGGCCAAGAATTTGTCGTTTTAAGGACAGTGTTCAAGAAGTTCCCAAAACAGCTTTTGGGGAAGTTGATCACCATTACGGATGGCATTTGCAGCATATGAGAGCAGAGGTGAGGGGTTATGGTGCAACACCTGACTGCAAAATTTCCTTGTCTTTTATCGTCTCTTACCATCTAGGAGGTTAGATGAGTTACTTTTTATAACATCGCATTTTACAGATGAAGAGCCTGGGGCTCATGATCGCTATCTAAGGTATCCCGATCTGAGGTAGGGGTGGAGCCCAAGCAGTCTGGCCCTGATTTGGGGAAATGTCCCAGAGGGGATACTGTTTAATGGAGCATGGAAGGGTCCCTGGACCAAAGAACAATGTTCCTTAAGAAGGCGCAAGGACCCTGTGGGAGAAGGCGAGGGTGGGATGATTTGAGAGAACAACATTGAAACATGTATATTACCATATGTGAAATAGATCGCCAGTCTAGGTTTGATGCGTGAGACAGGGCGTTCAGCGCCGGTGCACTGGGATGACCCTGAGGGATGGGATGGGGAGGGAGGTGGGAAGAGGGCTCAGGATGGGGGACCATGGCTGATTCATGTCAATGTATGGCAAAAACCAATACAATATTGTAAAGTAATTAGCCTCCAATTAAAATTAATATTTTTTTTAAAGAAGGCGCAGGGTGCCCTTGGGGCGCAGGCGGCGGCCCGGGCTCCCCGCACGGGGGCGCTGTCCGCACAGTCAGCGGCGCCCCGGGCGGCGCAGGTGTCCCAGGCGGGGCGGCAGGTGCGGAGTCCCGCCGCAGCGGGCCGGGAGCCGGGGTCATTTTAAAGGCGGCGAGGCGGGAACTCGACGCTCTGGGGATCCACCGGCGCCGGCCCTGCCCGCGCGATGGCTGGGCGGCTGTGGGGCTCGCCGGGCGGGACCCCCAAGGGCAACGGCAGCAGCGCGCTGCTCAACGTCTCGCAGCCGGCGCCCGGCGCCGGGGACAGCGTGCGGCGGCGGCCCTCGTGGCTGGCCGCCACCCTCGCCTCCATCCTCATCTTCACCATCGTGGTGGACATCGTGGGCAACCTCCTGGTGGTCCTGTCCGTGTATCGGAACAAGAAGCTGAGGAACGCAGGTAGGGGCTCTCAGGACCCGGCAGGCTGGACAGGCAAGCCCCCAGCTTTCCCCGACGGCAACCTCTCCCCTGTTCGGCCACCTTTGCAAGCACGCAGCTGTCTCGAGCTGTCAACTGGCTCTTTCCTAGAAAATTTAAACTGTTTCTTAAAACCTGGGGCCTTGAGTCATATTTAAAAATAGGAACCGAAGTACTTTTTCTTGAACCTGCCCATCTAAGATCTATTTACATAAACAATTAAGAAACCTTCCATTTCTAAATCAGAGTCAAATTTTCTTTATTGGGGGGGACCCAGTGTATAATTTTCAGTTTCTGAGCTCTATTAGATTGAGAGAGACCACATACAGGTTGCAGAAAGTTCCTTTCAAATCAGATCAATGAATAAATCAATTGCTTGGTTTGACATGTAACTGGTAAGCTGGCAAGATGATAGGGAAAGTATTTTTAGTTTTGTTGTCAGGAAGAGTTTTTGGTTTTTAGCATACAAAGAACCACAGACACCTATACCTGCTTGGAAAAGTGACTATTATTCTCCCCTCGTTAAACAAATTTGCATTTTAAACATAGATACTGATGTAATAAAGAGGGTGTTTTCATATACTATACTACTAGAGCTAACTTTGTGTTTGAGTTAAGATTCATTTTTTTTCTCCAAGCAATGAATTGAAATTAGTTTATCCTTGGATGGGAGCCCCGGAACGATTTGTCCGTAGGACACTGGCTATTTTGACCTCTAAATGATGACTAGATGGCTACTTCTGTATTTGGAGGCAAACTTTTAGGAGGTGGGGGTGAGGATGGGAAGGAACCATGTGCTTACAAATTTGTTAAAAGCAGTATTTTTGTTCTAACTGGTAGTCAGTCAACAATTTGATTTTGTTGAGTTCCTTTCCGAGAGGGCTCCCTTTTTTCTGTAATGCTTGGCACTGTCCATAGTTTAAGAATTAATCAACACTTGGTAATATGAATTGAATTGGAATTGGTCCATTGAATAGCCTCACTTCACTGACTGGCTGAAACGAGGTTGCCAAAAGGAATTCTGCCTTCAGGAAGAGGCTCCTAGAAGAAAATGTAGACTGTAGCTCCTTGACACTGGTCTTGGCACTGATTTTTTTGAATCCAACATCAAAAGTACAGCAAAACCAAAAATAAACAAGTGGGACTATATCAAACTAAATGTCTTCTATACAGCAAGGGAAGTCATGCAAACCGAAAAGGCGTCCTATGGAATGGGCGAAAATATTTTCAAATTATATATCTGATAAGGGGCTAATATCCAAAGTCTGTAAAGAACTCATATAGCTCAATAGCAAAAACCGAAACATCTGATTAAAACATGAGCAGAAAATCTGAATAGACATGTTTCTGAAGAGATACTGGTGGTCAACATGTATAAAAGAAGATGCTCACTGTAGTTAATTGCCAGGGAAATGCAAATTAAAATCACAATGAGATAGAACCTCACATCTGTCAGAATGGCTATCATCAAAAAGACAAGAGAGAACAAGTGATGGTAAGGATGTGGAGGCAAGGAACCTTTCTACACTGTTGGTGGGAATGTAGACGTTGCAGCCACTATGGAAAACAGTATGGAGGTTCCTCAAAAATTTTTAAATAGAGCTACCACTGCTGCTGCTGCTGCTAAGTCACTTCAGTCGTGTCCGACTCTGTGCGACCCCATAGACGGCAGCCCACCAGGCTCTCCCGTCCCTGGGATTCTCCCAGGCAAGAACACTGGAGTGAGTTGCCATTTTCTTCTCCAATGCGTGAAAGTGAAAAGTGAAAGTGAAGTCTCTCAGTCATGTCTGACTAGTACCAACCCCATGGACTGCAGCCTACCAGACTCCTCAGTCCATGGGATTTTCCAGGCAAGAGTACCGGAGTGGGGTGCCATTGCCTTCTCCAGAGCTACCACAGGATTCAGCAATTCCAATTCTGGGTATTTACCCAGAGAAAGCAAAACACTAACTTGAAAAGATAGATGCGCCTCTATGTTCATCGCAGCATTGGTTACAGTAGCCAAGATATGGAAGCAATATAAGTGTCCATTGACAGCTTAAAGGATAAACAAAATGTGTAAATGCACAACGGGGTATTACTCAGCCATACAGTAGAAGCCTGGCGTGCTGCAGTCCATGGGATCGCAAAGAGTCGGACACGACTGAGTAGCTGAACTGAATGGATACAGTGGAGTGAAATCTTGCCATTTGTGACAACACAGATAGACCTTAGGGACATTATGCTAAGGGAAACAAGTCAGCCAGAGAAAGACAAATAGCGTATTATCTCTCATACATGTAAATCCACCCCTCCCCTCCCCAAAAGAAAAACAAGCTCATGATACAGAAAACAGATTGGTCATTGTGGGTAGATTGCCAGAAATGGGTAGAGAGGTTGAGACAAATGGGTGAAATGTTTTTGTTTTCTGTTTTTAAGTTAAATGGAATTTTTTTTTTTTTTTTTTTAAAAAAAAAAGAGGATATGAGGAGACCAGCACTGTGAGCCTGGTGTGAGAATTCTCTGTCATATCCCAGGAGCAGAGTTGAGAAGCCTGTTTTCTCACCAGGATTGATTTCCTGCCAGTTCCCACTGCACACTGGATCTCTAGGTTCTGGGCATCCTCGCTCTGATTATGATGGGTTAATCTCCAGTGCAATAGTCTCATTGCGTTAGTGATTGTTTTGACTCCTTGGGTTAGGGTTTAATAACAGGACTTTGCTTTCAACCCTAAATTGTCAAGTAGGGTGTAATTCTCAGATCTTTCTCCAAGAGCTCACCTCACTTCGTTGATATCAACAGTTGCAGCACTTGGAAAATTTGAATCCTACAGAAACTTTCGTTTAAAAAAAAAATATCCACATGCCTGGAACAAGTCTACTTCTTATGCTTCACGAAAAAGAACTTAGGCAGGGTGCTGTCCCGTCACACTGCTTTGTATTTTGATTGTTTGCTGAGCAATTTTTTGATAGAGTTTATAAAACATTGCATTCCTGGAGCTAACTGGGAGACAGACCTGTGGTGAGCTTAAATATTTGAAACTTCTATACTTTTGTAATTGGGGATTTTTATTCAAAAGAACCACTATTACAATTCAAACTATTTGAGGTTTTTCTAGAATGAATGGTGGGCTTTCCAGGTGGCTCAGTGCTAAAGAATCTGCCTGCCGATGCAGTATACACAGGAGATGCGGGTTTGATCCCTGGTTTAGGAAAGTCCCCTGGAGAAAAAAGTGGCAACCACACCAGTATTCTTGCCGGGGGAATCTCATGGACAGAGAAGGGTGGTGGGCTACAGTCCACGGGGTCACAAAAGAGTCCGACGTGATTTAGTGACCAAACAACAACAGAATGGATGGTAATATGAAACAGTGATAGAGATTACTGATTTGAATATGAGTTTGGGGATCCTTATGAAAAATTATGATTGTAAAGTCCTTCAATTTTATGTTATTGGTATTAAGGATGAAAAGATGGATAGGAGAGAAAGGAAGAGGTGAGATAAGAAAATAGGAATGCCAAGGGATCTTAAACTTTGAACTAGGACTTTCTTTTGGGAAAGTGGTATAATGGAATGATTGTGTAAGCTCCCCTCCTCCTGTTCATCAGAACCATAACAGACGCAGACACGAACCCCAGCCAGCCACCAGGATCTTAGGTGCTGACAGACTCTTCTGCTGGGCTCCTGTACAAAATTTGATATTAAGAACCAACAGTATTGTATTTGCATCTTCTGAGCAAATTTCATAGTGTAATGGGAAGATTTCTGTACTGAAACATTGGCATTCATACTTGCAGACTACCTTGTGATCTAAGAAATCAGTTAAGACATCCAAGCTGCACATTTCATGTTTGTCAAATACAGAAAATATCTAATCTTTTAGCCTCATGGATTGTTGTGGTTACCTAGTGAGATGATGCATTTGGAAAAGGATACTTTGCAAACTTTGTGTGTGGAAAATGATTCATACATTGAAAAGGATAAAGCATGTATAATTGTGTTTTTTTTTCCCCTAGGTACACCTAACACAGGCATATTCAGTTTGTTAAAATAAGCTGTAGACTTATGACTTACTTTTCTACATACATGTTATACTTTAAAACTTTAGGTAAAAAATAAAGCAAGATTTATTTATTTAAAATTTAATTATCTGGAAGTATAACCTCTATAGAAAATAGGCAATAAATGGAAGTAAGCAAAAGTAATTGGCTCTCACCTATGGCTGATGTTCTGCATTGGAGCGCCACAAACCTCTGAGGCTAGAATCTGCACCCTCATAGATTATAAGCAGTGAATTAGAAGGAAGATTGACACATATAAGGGAATGGTACACGTGGCAAACAGCATAGGTAGAAACAGACTCATTAAAAGCAGGTCTGGAAAGCTGAACAAGCACAGCCTTTTATGGGAACTTTGTACAGAAACAAATAACTGCCCAGCATTAACCAATCTTAAGAACAGAGCGCAATGATGGATTTGTTACCTATGACCCTGAGCCATCAAGGAAAGTCCTGATCACATTCAGGATGTTCTGCTTAAGAAGACAAGGATGCAGTTGTTTAGAAAGATACCTTTCTAAAGAGGTTTGTTATTATTTTTCAGTCTGGTGCATAGTGGGGTAAACTTTCAGTAGAGTAAAAAAAAACAAAAACGTTCTCAGAGTGACTCCAAGACTGGGTGATCAACACTGGTATTCCACTCCCACACTTGTTTCTTTCAGATCAATATTGAATATTATTCCTGTCTATCCTGTGTCACCACGTGGAAGGGCTGCGCAAACTATGGAGAAAACATGGAGCCTCTGCCTTGACTTATCAATTTTAAATTTGGATCCTCCAGGGCTGGTCTTAAGATGCTTTTAGGTCCTAGGAATGCCTACCTGATATTATTTTCAAATTCAGGTATAACTTAGTAAAAATGCATAAAATATAAGTGTACAGCTTGTTGTATTTTAACATATTTACATGAGTGACCATCACTTTTGGGAAATATTTTGAAATAAGAGTGTTGATAGATGGCAGTATTAGTCACAGCTTGAACTAGAATTTATGCAGAATCCAAGTACTGAAAACCACCACCCTGAAGTTTTTCTGTCATCTATGAGCAGATTGTTGCCTGTGTTGAACTTGACTCTTTGCTTGTATCCTTTGCTCAGGCCATGAAGGACAATGCTCGCTGCCGTCTCTGTTAACCTTGACCACACTCACCACCTGGTCATCAGTTCTGCAACCCAGGTCCCAGTGAATGTGTTCATAGCTGCTTGATTGAGCCCTTGACCATTCTCATCACCTGCGCTAGCTTTTTTTGCCTCCTTCCCCTCCTTTCTCTCTTTGTTTGCCTTCTCTTTTGTTCTTCTCCATTGTCTGTTTTTTTGCTCTTTGGTCTCTGACTTTCTTCAACCACATAATTAGATTCAGTCACTTAGTAAAAGTCATACCTGGATCTCTTTTTCCTAATTGTGTCTGTTGAGCATCAGCAAAAAATAGCCCTGAACTTATAAGTGTGTTGTATTGTACAAGTTCACTCCCTGGTGGCTCAGATGGCAAGGAGTCTACCCTCCATGCAGGAGACCTGGGTTCAGTCCTTGAGTTGGGAAGGTCCCCTGGAGAAGGGCATGGCAACCCACTCCAGTATTCTTGCCCAGAGAATTCAATGGACCAAGGAGCTGGGCGGGCTATGGTCCATGGGGTCACAAAGAGTCAGACATGACTGAGCGATTAACACACTATGGATTTCTTAGAAGAATATTGTATATGATATTTTGGTTCTTATGCTAGCTAGTCCACAAGAGCATTCAGACCAACAATATGGCTGAAATAATCTTCAGAATTGCTAGATCACCTAAAACTCATGAGCTTCTGAAAAACAACCTGCCTTATCTGAATTCTGAGCCTCTTGGGATCCTGTGAGGATGGAAAAGAATGGTGTGGGTGGGAGCTTCCCTTATTAATTCAGAAATGTCAGAAGAGGGTTCGAGTTCATGACATGATAATAGAGAGTGGATTTAGAGTCAGGGATAGGGTGGAAATAAATATAAGTATGTGCAGCTGCTCATAAGTTGAGAGCTCCTGTGTTGGAGACCAGTAAATCAGATCCTATAGGGAGGTGTGGAAGGAGCTTGGGAAGAGAATGGGTCCAGAACTGAGGCTCTGGGCCTTCTTTCCTGAATGGATCTGTGTTTATCCATCATCTCTTTGGACTGTTTGCACTTCAGTAAATTGATGGATAAGATCTCTGAGTCCTTTCTGATTCTGAGTCCTTTGATTTACGTGATTATGAAACTGACTACAAAGCTGGGAATCATAGTGCTATGAAACTGACCAGACTTGTGGATGCAGTGCTGTGTGTGTAGATGGTGATAATTGGTGTCGTAGTTCTTATGAAAGTATGCCTCACTTGTCCTAAACTACCTGGTTCATTTGTCATATATTGGCTGGAGGAAAATATCTTAATGACATCTTGTTTCCCCAATTTATCTCCCAAGAAATGTTTACAAATCTTAGAAATTTTCCATATGGTTTTCCCTCCTTGGAAGAGCATGAAGTGACCGACTACCCAGAATAATTCGAGCCTGTTCTGATGGGCCTCTTTCTGGTTGCGGAACAATGGGTTACTTCTCTGGGACATAATGAGGTTCTCACGAGTTTGGGCAGAATGAGCCAGGGACACATTTGATGAGCTGACCAGCAGAATATGTGAGCAAGCAATCCTGAATGCCTCTGGTGGGCCATCGGGGAGAGATGGGCCCCTCCAGGCCTGTCGTGACCCTTTCAAGCTGTAACTACTCAGGAGGAAACGGCCTCAATAGATGGCCAGCCTGCCCATTCAGTGTGCAACAATGCACACCTGAAGACCAGCGGGTTCACATAAGCAAACACTTCCCTCTCACGGAGGTGTTCAAAGGCGGATGTTAGAAGTAGTTCTAAAATAAAGAGTCAGACAGTCTCTCCCGCAGTATCAATTTGGAATGTCCGTGTAGAGGTCATGAAAGTGGCTTAGTCACATGGTTTCCTGGTGATTTAAAAACCAGAGTTCTGTGGACTCTTTAAAGCCAAAGAAAAACACAGCAGAATCTAAACTATTTATATATGAACTCAGTGCCCGAATCCAAAAAGGAAAATAAAAACAACTCATTTTCAACACTTCTGAGTCATTTTATCCTTTTGGGAACTTTCTTTAAAAAAAAAAAATTTATTTCGCTGTGCCAGGTCTTCGCTGGGGCATGCAAGATCTAGTTTTCCTAACCAGGGATGGAACCCAGGCCCCTTGCATTGGGAGCATGTAGTCTTAGCCACTGGACCACCAGGAAGTCCCCAGGAACTTTCTTTTTCTTTTTTTTTTTTTAATAAATTTATTTATTTTAATTGGAGGTTACTTACTTTTCAATATTGTATTGGTTTCTTTTTCAATATGCATTCATTCTACACCTTACATTCTCTTCCCACTGTCAATGATGCTTTCCTGTGATATGCTGAATATCCATGACATCAGGTATAAGGTAACTAAAATAGTAACAAAGGCCTAGATTCTAGGATATACAGTATTCCTCACTGATCTGTCTGGTGTTTTTAATGGTAAATCTAAACCTTTTGTAATAAAACTGAAGCCTCCTTTTTATTACTCTGGTTCATACGCAATTTTGCAAAAACCGCTGGCCATCTTTGGTCAACATTTCCATTTAACACATAAATATTTTACAGCATCCATATCAAATTACCAACGCTGATTATTAAAGGAATTCAGCTTTTCAACCCTACCATTCTATTTTTAAGTTATTTCTGAATTGGTGTTTGAAACGTTTTTCAAGCTTGAGAAAAATTAAAGCAGGAAACTGCTGGAATTGTACTTTGTCACACTTTCACAGACAGCAAATTTGGTCCAATGTCTGTGGATAAAGTGGAAAAATAACTTATTTGGAATGTCTACTGCTTTGTACTTACAATTTACTTTGTACAGCAATTTACAGTTTTCAAAGTACTTTCCCACATTTTGTTTTATTTGTCCTTATAACAGCCTCCTCAGGTAGATAAAGGAAACTAAACCCCCAAATTAATAGATAAATGATCAGTATTTCTTATCTCAGCACACAGCCCGATGTAGTACAGTGGAAGGCGCACAGCAATTAATGTCAGAAGACCCAGGCTGAGTCTTGTATTTGCAATAATTTTATTTGTGGTATGTTTAGAGCCCAGTTTCTCAATGTCTCTATACCTCAGCTTGTCCATCTGTCCAGTGGGGTTAGTTCAGTCGCTCAGTCGTGTCCGACTCTCTGCGACCCCATGAATCGCAGCACGCCAGGCCTCCCTGTTCATCACCATCTCTCGGAGTTCACTCAGACTCACATCCATCGAGTCAGTGATGCCATCCATCCATCTCATCCTCGGTCGTCCCCTTCTTCTCCTGCCCCCAATCCCTCCCAGCATCAGAGTCTTTTCCAATGAGTCAACTCTTCGCATGAGGTGGCCAAAGTACTGGAGTTTCAGCTTTAGCATCATTCCTTCCAAAGAAATCCCAGGGCTGATCTCCTTCAGAATGGACTGGTTGGATCTCCTTGCAGTCCAAGGGACTCTCAAGAGTCTTCTCCAACACCACACTTCAAAAGCATCAATTCTTCGGTGATCAGCCTTCTTCACAGTCCAACTCTCACATCCATACATGATCACAGTACCAGTGGGGTACTTATCTCACAGGGATGCTGGGAGGATAAACTTAGATTCTCCCCACCCATCCACCTATCTACCAATCACTTTGAAGTCATAAAATACTTTATAAATAAAAGTAGTATTATGCTATCCCCGGTGGCTCAGATGGTAAAGAATCTACCTGCAATGTAGGAGACCCAGGTTTGATCCCTGGGTCGGGAAGATCCCCTGGAGAAGGACATGGCAACCCACTGCAGTATTCTTGCCTGGAAAATTGCCTGGACAGAGGAGCCTGGTGGGCTACAGTCCCTGGGATCTCAAAGAGTGGGACACAACTGAGTGACTGACACTTTCTTTTCGTGTTATTAGTAGTGTGTATTCTGTGAGTAGTTCTTCTTAGGTTGTTTTTATTTATGATTGTTCAGGTTTTTTTAAACCTATTTTTAAAAAGAAATTGGAGGCTATGCGTGGCAAGAGATGTAATGTCAGAAATTGAAGATTTAGGATCTAATTCTCCTGCAACATTATGCAAATTTATGGAAATTCTCTCATGCCTCAGTTTCCCCACTTGTAATGAATATTACCTTTCACAGCAAAGTAGGGCTGAGATTCTGATTATTTCAATATCCACCCTCTGAGAGACTGATTATCTCAATAGCCAAACTGTTCTTTAAGTTAAAATGTATTAGTCCCGAAAGCTACAAAAACTTTCTCAGACAGTATGTTATTATTGAGAAAGTTATGATCTAACTTTTATGTACAAACTTGTAGAATGGAGAATGATTTCAGGCTAATGAAGTTAATGTTTAATAAAATCCCTAATCTGATGTATTTCTTCTCAGACTGTTGTTTTCTTCCTGTTATTCTCCACAATGTTTGAAATTATTGACTCAAGGCAATATATTACCTTTAAAGACATTTTATTGATGTTTTCCTTTGCATGCTTAGGCATTGTTTTTTTAAAGTATTTTAATATGGAACTCTAAATTTTTCCAGACTTGTCAAATTCCCTGGAAACATTAGGGCAGTGGTTTTAGATTCCTAAATACATGATTGAATTTGGGTCTACATGGCTAAATTTGAATCTTGCATTCTTCCCGTTATTCAGTCTCATAAGAAAGCAGTAATTTTCAGCATTAAATTAATCATGGATGAGATAGAACTTACTTTTGCCAGCTTTCAGAATCATTTTTCTCTTGACAATTTAGAAAGTCAACCAAGGATAAAATATAAACCTTCTGCTTTTATTTCTCACTAACATTTGAAGGTTCTGCTTTAAAAAAAAAAAAAAAAAACAATACCTGCTTTGAAAAATGTCTGCCTTGGAAGTCATTTTAAATCTCCATTGAGTCTCCAAGCTTGTTTTGCTCATTCTTAACACCTTTGAAAAATAAAAACTAGAATATTTGAGGTGAATAGTAAGATCGTTACAAGGTACCTTGAATTTCCCTCTTTTTCCTACATATTTTTTCAATTGTCTAACAGAAATGACCTATCTTCTAAAAAATAAATATACACACTAAGGATTTTCTAGGTTACCAAAGAGGCAATTAATGGATTGTTTTTAAAGAAGCATTTTTTTGCATGTTTAGGACATTGCATGGTGTCATCATCTGTTCTCATTCACGAAGTTGATTCCTTAATCAGCAACCTAATCTTCTCAACTTTCAAACAGGTTAGCTGACCTGAAACCAGAGGACTCTGGGTGATAACTCAAGGAAATTTAGTGAAATTTAATAATGCTGCAAATGAAGGATAAACTTTTGGGTTTTCTGATTGACATTCTCTAAATATTTTTTTCTCCCACAGAGCTGTACATTTTTGGCAACCACACTGAAGAAATTAGTCTTAGAGAAATGGACAAAAGGAAAAAAAAAGAATCTACTTGAGTCTGAATACTATTTAGACTATTTTAGGGTGAATTTGAGTTGTTGAGCTTATGGCTTAAAAGGATGCTTACTTGCTTTGATGTTGAGCACTTTTGGTGCTGATTGAATTGAGTGTTTATTTAAATAAGTATTTATTCAATACCTTCAATATAAGACAGAATACAAATCCTTGTTGGTTGTCAAAATGCAAGCCACAGTGCTAAGCATATATAAAACATGGCTCCTATTGCAACAGATTACCTTCTCTCAGTTCAGTTCAGTTGCTCAGTCATGTCCGACTCTGCGACCCCGTGGACTGCAGCACACCAGGCTTCCCTGTCCATCACCAACTCCCGGAGTTTGCTCAAACTCATGTCCATCGAGCTGGTGATGCCATCCAACCATCTCATCCTCTGTCATGCCCTTCTCCTCCCACCTTCAATCTTTCCCAGCATCAGGGTCTTTTCCAACGAATCAGTTCTTCGTATCAGGTGGCCAAAGTATTGGGGCTTCAGCTTCAGCATCAGTCCTTCCAATGAATATTCAGGACTGATTTCCTTTAGCATGGACTGGTTGGATCTCCTTGCAGTCCGAGGGACTCTCAAGAGTCTTCTCCATCACCACAGTTCAAAAGCATCAATTCTTTGGTGCTCAACTTTCTTTATGGTCCAATTCTCACATCCATACGTGACTACTGGAAAAACCATAGCTTTGGCTAGATGGACCTTAATTGACAAAGTAATGTCTCTGCTTTTTAATATGCTGACTAGGTTGGTCATAGCTTTTCTTCCAAGGAGAAAATGTCTTTTAATTTCTTTTAATTTTAAAAGTAAAGGTACTTTTAAAATTTTGTTCTTTTATTTTCAAAATAAAATAAAACATGGAGTATAAAGGTGTAAGACTCAGAACATGTTATATAACAGGAAAACTTTTCAAGTTGATTGGTACATGATAGCTGGAGCCTAAAGTAGTCATGAGCATTTTTAAAAGTGTTACTTCAGCTATTCGAGGTTTTTTGTATTTCCATACAAATTGTGAAATTATTTGTTCTAGCTCTGTGAAAATTACCACTGGTAGCTTGATAGGGATTGCGTTGAATCTGTAGATTGCTTTGGGTGGTATACTCATTTTCACTATATTGATTCTTCTGATCCATGAACATGGTATATTTCTCCATCTATTAGTGTCCTCTTTGATTTCTTTCATCAGTGTTTTATAGTTTTCTATATATAGGTCTTTAGTTTCTTTAGGTAGATATATTCCTAAGTATTTTATTCTTTTCATTGCAATGGTGAATGGAATTGTTTCCTTAATTTCTTTTTCTACTTTCTCATTATTAGTGTATAGGAATGCAAGGGATTTCTGTGTGTTGATTTTATATCCTGCAACTTTACTATATTCATTGATTAGCTCTAGTAATTTTCTGGTGGAGTCTTTAGGGTTTTCTATGTAGAGGATCATGTCATCTGCAAACAGTGAGAGTTTTACTTCTTCTTTTCCAATTTGGATTCCTTTTATTTCTTTTTCTGCCCTGATTGCTGTGGCCAAAACTTCCAGAACTATGTTGAATAGTAGCGGTGAAAGTGGGCACCCTTGTCTTGTTCCTGACTTTAGGGGAAATGCTTTCAGTTTTTCACCATTGAGGATAATGTTTGCTGTGGGTTTGTCATATATAGCTTTTATTATGTTGAGGTATGTTCCTTCTATTCCTACTTTCTGGAGAGTTTTTATCATAAATGGATGTTGAATTTTGTCAAAGGCCTTCTTTGCATCTATTGAGACATTTAAAAGTATAGCCACAAGCGTTTATAACCATGTAGAGAGGCATCTGTGTAAACACCATTTTTACTTTTGTAAATTTATGTTCATTTAGTTCGATTCAGTCATCATCCATTAGATGCGAACTCACTTGTTTTTCTTTCTCATTTGTAATGTATACTCTCTCTTGAAAATCTACATTTGTTTTTTATAGTCTAGTTGTTGGAGGTCTCTTCTCTTGTGTGTTTGTATGACTATAGTAAATATATTTTTATAACTTTTCTTTCCTATCTTACTACTTTTCTGCAATATTATATGTGCTTAGAATAATGAAAACTAGCAATACTGCTAAATGACACTAATAGGTACTATAAGAAATTTTGTGTTGCCTAGGACGATCCCCTGGAGAAGAANATATATTTTTATAACTTTTCTTTCCTATCTTACTACTTTTCTGCAATATTATATGTGCTTAGAATAATGAAAACTAGCAATACTGCTAAATGACACTAATAGGTACTATAAGAAATTTTGTGTTGCCTAGGACGATCCCCTGGAGAAGAAAATGGCAGTCCACTCCAGTATTCTTGCCTGGAGAATCCCATGGACGGAGAAGCCTAGTAGGTTACAGTCCACAGGGTCGCAAAGAGTCGGACATGACTGAACGACTTCACCTCACCTCAGTTACCTATAGCTTCCCATGTGGCACAGTGGCAAAGAATCCATCTGCCAATGCAGGATACACAAGAGACGCAGGTTCGGGATGATCTTCTAGAGAAGGAAATGCCATCCCACCCCAGTATTCTTGCCTGGAAAATTTCATAGACAGAGAAGCCTGGTGGTCTGCAGTCCATTGGGTTGCAAAGAGTAGGATATGACTGAACACGTTGCACACAGGGCTACACACAGTCTGTATAGTTAGGAAACAGAAACTATATCAGTAAATTGAACACAGAAAATTTCATATGAATTGTTAACTAGAGAAGGAGATCAAGATGTTGGAGTGGAATGATGCTAAACTCACCTCCCCCCACAGACATACCAAAAATATATCCTCATGTGAAACAACTTTCACTGAAAATAACCTAGAAATTGTCAGAAAGCCTCTTCTACTACCAAAAGTATACAGAAAGGTACTCACAGAACTGAGTAGGAAGAGAACAGAAGCAATTGAGTCAGAACTTACAACGCAAGCAGAGGACATAGAAGAGGAGGGGGATATTACTGACTCACGGGTCCTCCTTGAGGAGTGAAGGGTTCAAGCCACATATTAGGCACTACAGCCCTGGGGTTTGACACCAAGAAGATGAGTATTCCTTAGCAGAGGACTCCAAGATACTGAGACTCTACTTGCAAGGAGGATACTCACACACTTGCTTATCCTGGGGACAAGGCAGAGAAAGCAGGTCGAAAACTGCATGGAGCTTCAGCCAGTTACCCACTACAGCCCCAGTGTGCATCCTAGCCCATATCAGTCATCCACTCCAGCCCTCTTGCTCTGGTGCTGCTCTTCCTTGGGGTGAAAGCTGCCTTTGTCAAGAAGAGAGCACTCACATAGAACAGAGTCAGCTGGGACACAACTCTGCCTGTGAACAGGGTTAAGACAACCATTTCAGCATGCTTGCATGCAGAATCTGCAGGTTGAAAACTTCATGAAACTCTAAGCAGCTTCCCAGTACAACCCTAGCATGCACTCAGATTGTACTGGATACCTGCTTCATCCCCTCTTGCTCTGGCACTGCTCTCCACTAGGGCAAAGTCTGCTACTGCCAAGGAAAGTATGCTCACTCAGCAGAGACAGAACCAGCTTGGATCTGACCTAATGGCTTCTGCACCAGCACCTTGGGCCCCAACTGTACAACGACAGGGTGGTGACTACCAGTGAACACAGAAAAAAGCTCCAGCTCACACCTGACTCTGACTCTAACCCATTCAGTCCTACCTCCCACCATGTTAGCTGCCAGTTGTTACCAGCTACCAGATGGTACCCCTGGAGAAGGCATGTCCCATGCTCACTTCAGATCCAGCTCCTCCACCAAAATCACTAGGCACATGCAGATTGCCTAGGGACATGCTCATATAAGAACAGTCCCTCAAAGCATTAGCTATTTCACCTAATTTCATAGAGATAGAGAAAGTTAAACAAAATGAGAAGACAAGAAAATGAAACATATATAAATAATTTACCAGCTAAAGAGTTCAAAACAATAGTAATAAGAATGCTAACTGATCTTGAGAGAAGAACAGATGAACACAGAATTTTAACAAAGAACTAGAAAATATTAAAAAGAGCTGGAAAATTATAATTGAAATGAGAAATACACCAGAAGGAATTAACAGCATACTAGGTCATACAGAAGAACACGAGCAATCTGGAAGATAGGATAATGGAAATCAACCAATTAGAACAGTAAAAAGGAAGACATTTAAAAAAATAGAATAGTTCAAGGAAGCTCTGAGATGATCTCAAGTACACCAGTGTTTGTGTTATAGGGATCCTAGAAGGAAAAGAGAGACAGAAAGGTAGAAAATGATTAGGACTGAAAACTTCCTGAACCTGAGAAAGGAAACAGATTTCTGGGTAAAGAAGGCACAGAGAGTCCTAAACAATATGTATCAAAAGAGACTCACAAAAATGTCATAATTTAAATGGCAAAAAAATTTTTTTAAATTTTAAAGGCAGCAAGAGAGGAAAAAATGTCACAAGGGATTCTCTGTAAGGATATCAACTGATCTAGAAACAATAGCCAAGACATGGAAGCAATATAAATGTTTATCAACAGATGAATGGATAAAGAGGATGTACTACACATATAAAGACATAAAATGCAATATTGCTTATTAAAAAACATCAAAATTTTGCCATTTGCAACAAAATATATGGACCTAGAGTGTATTATACTTAGTGAAATGAGGCAGATAAATACTGCATGTTGTATTCTGTATGTGAAATCAAAAAAATAAGACAAGTGAATGTAACAAAACAGAAGCAGACTAACAGATGTAGAGAATAAATGAATGGTTACCGTGGATTTGGTAGGAGGAGGATTGGGGGGAGGGGTAAGATAGGAAAAAGGGATTAAAAAGTACAAACTACTATGTATAAAATAAATACATTATATGGTTATATTGTATAGCAAGGAATATAACCAATATTTTATAATAACTTTATAACCTGTAAAGTATTGAATCAGTATTTTGTATACCTGAAATTGAGATAATATTGTAAACCTGCTGCTGCTGCTAAGTCGCTTCAGTAGTGTCCGACTCTGCGACCCCATAGACGGCAGCCCACCAAGCTCCCTTGTCCCTGGGATTCTCCAGGTAAGAACACTGGCGTGGGTTGCCAGTTCCTTCTCCAATGCATGAAAGTGAAAAGTGAAAGTGAAGTCGCTCAGTCATGTCCGACTCTTAGCGACCCCATGGACTACAGCCTACCAGTCTCCTCAGTCCATGGGATTTTCCAGGCAAGAGTACTGGAGTGGGGTGCCATTGCCTTCTCCGATTGTAAACCTACAGTACCTCAAAAAAAGCCTATATATCTATATAGGCTTTCAAAAAGAAAAAGAGTCAGAAATGAAATGAAAGAATCAGAATATCACTATTTTACAAACATTAGTGCTATAATTTGGGGAGGGAGAAATTAAAACTGCTGTTTCATGGTCCAGCTGTCTCCTGAATATCTGACTGCTGGGAATGCAGGGAGTGGAGTAGGGAGTGGTACTCCTTGGGAGAGAGGGTAGGTAATTTGGTTTAATCTTCTAATAAACATGCTAATAACTGGATTTTTTGAAAAAGGAATTAATGCTGTTTGCTAGGAGGTCTGTTCTTTTCTATAGAATTCTCTATCAATTCTGATAATCCCAGAAGAATTGCTGATGGTAAACAAAACTAGAATCTATGGAATCATGAAGCATGGTCTCCAGGAAAATTTCATGTGAACTCTGTAACCATATGAAAATGAAATGATGTTTTTAAACATAAACAGTCTCACGGTGTGAGGCCATCCACAAACTTGACTTGGAGGCTTCATCTCTTATCCTAGACCAGAAGCATATGTCCACTATAAGAAGAAATGACTTAGGGATATTGCTAAGCCTCTTCCTGTTTTATCTATACCTCTTACATTATTGTGCCCTTAAAATTACTAGTTAAGCTTGAAACTGGTTAATATCTCAGATATATGTAGGTGTATGATACTTTGTTAGCTCATAAATGATCCTGACCTTGTTCATAAATAGGAACCAAACTGTTGGGTAAAAAGTTAACTGGGGATAGGAAAGTAAAGTGAATTCAAAGATTTTTTTATTACTTATAAAGGAAAAATATTCATTTAAAATTGTGAAATCTGTGAGGCAATCTATCATTATGTGCTTCCCTCATAAAGTCCATGGAGTCTCAAAGAGTCAGATACAACTGAAGCAATTGGACACACATATATGTGCAATACAGAAGTCTTGTAAAGATGCTCAAATTGAATTTAGTCAAACTTCTAGACAGAACTTCAAGTTTACCAGGAATATATCAACATCTCAAAGAACACTATAAAGAAACAATCTGATGGATCTCAAATGTGGGATATTCTGTGAGAAGACTGACTTAATTTTTTTTAATATAATAAACAACATTTTCTCACCTTAAAGAATAAGCAGAACTAAGTATGCTGGGAGTGTATAAACTATATGATAAAAAATATTTATAAATGTAAGGAGTACATGTAGACGACCCTGTTCCTATTATTGCCTTCAGAAACTTCCCATGGATATGTGAAGAATTCAACAAATATTTGCTAAATTTATCTGTCTGTAAGTAAAGTGGGTATATTATTAAACATTTAATCTGTTTGAGGCCAAGGAGAAAGATATAGAAGACTAGTATTTGGACTTGTCTATTAAAATAAAATTGAAATAAAAATTTTCAAAACACAGACAAACTGTAATTAGCTAATGACACCTACTTTTCAGAAACTAATAAAGACATTGGTTTAGAACAGCAAACTGAAAGACTAATATTTTTCATTGCTAAAATAACTTTTTTATATATTGTTTTTATTAATCACTTCACTGAAAACATCATAAAACTTTATAACCAAATATTTTGTAAATAGAATCTATAGTACAGTAAAAGAATTACCACAATTATTTACATGCAGTAGTGATGAATTTTGCATTTATTGAAAAGAAGTGTACAAAACATCTGCTTTAAAAAATTTTAAATTCAGAAATCTCAGAGCATTACTATTATGCATTCTGTAAATACCTCACAAGTACTTAGGACACAGTTGCCAGAGAGTACTAGCCTCCCTAATAATATTTATATAGCTTTTAATGTATTTCTATAAGCTTTTTATAAAACCACTGAACATTGTCAAAGATACAGTCAAATGCCATGTTCAGAATTGATTCCACTGACTAGTACATCAACAATTTCATGTAACTTATAACTGGATCCAGTTTTTTAAACCATTTCCTCTATTCAGTTCAGTCACTTAGTTGTGTCCGACTCTTTGCGACCACATGAACCGCTCATGCCAGGCCTCTCTGTCCATCACCAACTCCCAGAATCCACCCAAACCCATGTTCATTAAGTTGGTAATACCATCCAACCATCTCATCCTCTGTCGTCCCCTTCTCCTACTGCCCCCAATCCCTTCCAGCATCAGGGTCTTTTCAGCTGAGTCAGCTCTTTGCATCAGGTGGCCAAAGTATTAGAGTTTCAGCTTCAACATCAGTCCTTACAATGAACACCCAGGACTGATCTACTTTAGGATGAACTGGTTGGACCTCCTTGCAGTCCAAGGGACTTTCAAGAGTTTTCTCCAACACCACAATTCAAAAGCATCAATTCTTCAGTGCTCAGCTTTCTTTAGCATCCAACTCTCACATCCATACATGACAACTGAAAAAACCATAGCCTTGACTAGATGGACCTTTGTTGACAAAGTAATGTCTCTGCTTTTTAATATGCTATCTAGGTTGGTCATAACTTTCCTTTCAAGGAGTAAGCGTCTTTTAATTTCATGGCTGCAATCACCATCTGCAGTGATTTTGGAGCCCATGTATAACCTCTAATCTGATGCAGAACATCACTAAATCTTATCTATAACAAATCTGGGACGCTTTGTCATAGTACATAAAATATCTTATGAATGTGTCTAATTAATTTTTACTAAGTGTATTCATTGGTAAGATCCCCTGGAGAAGGAAATGGCAACCCACTCCAGTATTGTTGCCTGGGAAATCCCATCGACAGACTATCTGGTGGGCTATAGTCCATGGGGTCACAAAAGAGTCAGACACACCTTAACTAACAGAAGTGTATTTATCATATTAGTTTGAGCTTAGTGACTCAGTCATCTTCAACTGTTTGCGACCCCATGGCTCCTCTGTCCATGGGGATTCTCCAGGCCAGAATATTCGAGTGGGTCGCCATTCCCTCCTCCAGGGGATCTTCCTAACCGAGGGATTGAACCCAGGTCTCCTGCATTATTGGCAGATTCTTTACCATCTGAGCCACCAGGGAAGCCCAGTATTAGTATACCAGAGAGGAAATGCAAAGGAAAATAATTTTATTTTGCCCTTTCTCAGATTTTCTGTTCATGGAGGGTTTACAAAATTAGCATTGACTGCCACCACAGCTTGCACTCATCTCACACACTAGTAAAGTAATGCTCAAAATTCTCCAAGCCAGGCTTCAGAAATACGTGAAACATAAACTTCCAGATGTTCAAGCTGGTTTTAGAAAAAGCAGAGGAACCAGAGATCAAATTGCCAACATCTGCAGGATCATGNAAGAAAGGCAATGCCAAAGAATGCTCAAACTACCACACAATTGCACTCATCTCACACACTAGTAAAGTAATGCTCAAAATTCTCCAAGCCAGGCTTCAGAAATACGTGAAACATAAACTTCCAGATGTTCAAGCTGGTTTTAGAAAAAGCAGAGGAACCAGAGATCAAATTGCCAACATCTGCAGGATCATGGGAAAAGGAAGAAAGTTCCAGAGAAACATCTATTTCTGCTTTATTGAATATGCCAAAACCTTTGATTGGGTGGACCACAATAAACTGTGGAAAATTCTGAAAGAGATGGGAATACCAGACCACCTAACCTGCCTGTTGAGAAACTTATATGCAGGTCAGGAAGCAACAGTTAGAAATGGACATGGAACAACAGACTGGTTCCAAATAGGAAAAGGGGTACATCAAGGCTGTATATTGTCACCCTGCTTATTTAAATTATTGCAGAGTACATCCTGAGAAGTGCTGGGCTGGAAGAAGCACAATCTGGAATCAAGATTGCAGGGAGAAATATCAATAAGCTCAGATATGCAGATGACACCACCCTTATGGCAGAAAGTGACCTGCCTCTTAAGAAATCTGTATGCAGGCCAGGAAGCAACAGTTAGAACTGGACATGGAACAACAGACTGGTTCCAAATAGGAAAAGGAGTA
>SJYT01078587.1:351513-395157 GCA_006410635.1 Cephalophus harveyi
CTGGCGTGCTGCAGTCCAGGGACACGACTAAGTGTACTGAACTGAACTGAGGCTATCATGATACTACTGCTGATGCTAAATCACTTCAGTTGTATCCGACTCTGTGTGACCCCATAGATGGCAGCCCACCAGGCTCCCCCATCCCTGGGATTCTTCAGGCAAGAGTACTGTAGTGGGTTGCCATTGCCTTCTCCGAGGCTATCATAGTGATATGCTTAACATTGGTAATTATGTTGTACATTTATGAAAAACTTAACATCTATTACATATGAAATGATTCTTTTACATTTTTTATTTTCTAAGATATTAATGAGATATTAAAATAAGACATGTAGTACCCTATAACATTTGATTTTTGCTGTTCAGAGTTTATGATAACTAAATTTAGACTGCAGAAGTTTTCCTTTGAATTATTCAAATAGTGATATTAAGAAAGCAAAATGCGCAGAAAAATAGTATAATTTTTAGTGCATGAGAGATACTGTATTATTGTGAGATGTTAGTTTAGCCTATTTATATGTAATCTATGTTCATTGTAAGTGATTACTCTCTATTTTCTACATGAGATCCAAATGAATTTCAAATGTTAACATTTAGCATTTACAATATTGCCTCCAAGTGCTACATGTTCTTGAAAGAAATGAATTTACCTTTCTGACCATCTTTAATTTGAACTATATTTATAATTAACAGGGGCTTCCCTTGTGGCTAAGCTGGTAAAGAATCCACCTGCAGTGGGGTAGACCTAGGTTCAATCCTTGGGTTGGGAAGATCCCCTGGAAAAGGAAAATATATTTCAATATTCTGGCCTGGAGAATTCCATGGACTGTAATAGTCCGTGGGGTAAGATTTTATTGCATATGAAGATCTAATATACTGGACTCAACATTTATGTTTCATAAAATTTAGATTCTATAATATGTAGCATCTATATATACATATATCTAAAATATATATATAAATATGAAAGTAATATTCCTATATAAATCATGGGAAAAATAAAAAAGGAGTAACTTAATTTTCACAACACAAAAATAAAATAGAATTTTTGGTAATAAATATACCCTAAAAATTTAATTTACCTTAATTCTGTGTTGCATATATATCACATAGTTATACAACATAAGTATGCCTTGATAGCATGTAGGATGAACTGATACATTCATTGAATATCTTTCTTGATGTCATTCAATCCAACACATTCACCAATTTTAATTATATTTGTAACGATTTTTAGTATAGATTTTGAGAACTGCAAAGACTAGGCTAATATACAGTCTTGTAAGTTTTTCTATTTTGTACCATTTTTCCTTTTGATCACTAGCTTGCCATGTCTACATGATGATAAACTTCAGTAGTTTCTTTCCCTGACTACCCCTTTGGATTACCTAGGGAATTTTTTGTATACCAATGTCTGCTTTCAAAATACGCTGATTAGACTGATACACATATGGATTAGGTGTGGCTATTTAAAAAAGTAACTCCTAAATTGATGCTAATATGCATGCAGAATTGAAAACTCGGGAACTGGGATAAATTGAATGTCCCCATCCTACACACACACTTACACACACACACACATGCACATGCACACGCGCACACACAGTTAATTTCTCAAAATCCTGACCACAAAACAAATAAAAATTAGGAGAACATAGAATGGGTATCATGTTTAAATCCTTTGATTTTAGACTTTCTTTTATAAGATTTTTTTTTTTTTAGTTTGCAGGTATCGTCAGATGGATGTCCTCTCTGGATGCAGACAGTTCCTGTGCCTTTTTCGGGCACAGTCAGCTATGATGAGAAGAGGAGGAGGAGGGGGAGGAACAGGCGGAGGGTAGCTTGGACCTGAGTCCAGTGGTTCTGACTCCAGATCCTCGTTTCTTCTGTATGAGGCTGCTTTCCTGCGGTTCTTCCCAGTACCCGCTGCCTCCCACTTTCTTTTGAAAGTGCCCATTGGCAAGACTGATCCTTTCTTGTCCAGTCCCTGGGATAAAAAGGCGTTGATGCGAGTAAGGGCGTAGCGGAGGGCCAGGCCTCAGCAGGGCTCCAGGAGAGCAGGCGGCAGGCTGGGCCGGAGACCAGCGGGCTGTCTAGCTGTTGCCATGACAGTTCCCTGTTCTCTACAAACAGAGGCGTGCTGGGGTTCCAGAAGCGGAGAAGAAGGCAAGATGAAGACTCTGCTGCTGTTGGTGGGGCTGCTGCTCAGCTGGGAGAGTGGCCGGGCAATCTCGGACAAAGAGCTCCAGGGTAAGTGGCCGGGCCCCCAGGGGTCAGAGACCATTTCTGCCCTGTGCATCGGATCTGGTTTGCTCTCTCAGGCCCCTCTCCGAGCCCTCTGTCGCCAGCCCAGGCTCTTCGTGGTCAAATTGTCTCCAGGCACTTTCAGGTGGAACCCAAGCCCTTTCTGACTGCTGCATCTCCATCAGCTGTTCCCTTCCCAGTCCGCTTGGCCCAGCACCCACACCTCCCCCATGACGCTCCTTGAAGCCTGGACCACTGGGGCCTCTGTGGACTTCCCTTTGAGTTTCCATAAAGCTCACTACCTGTATCTGCCACCTGGCCACCTAGAAAACCAATGCTCTGGATTCAGGAAAGAAGAAATATCATTTATTAGGAGGGCTTGTCATCCTTCAAAGCCCAGCTTTTGCTTCCCCTCTTCTGCTAGGTCCTTCCTGACACCTGTCTTCCCTCTGCTTCACTCCTGTCCTGCGAGCTGACCAACTCTCCGGGGTAGTGGTTAGAAACCCTAATGTTGATCAGAGGTGGGTGGGAATCTGTCTCTGCCCTCCCCAGCTGTTATAACCCTGGGTGAGTATCTTGACCTCACTATGATTCTTCATCCTCATTTGTGCAGTGGGGTGAAGGCAATGTTGAGAGTCTTAAATAAATTGCACGTGAAGCATCCAGTGTGGTGCTTGGCCCAGGATAAGCACCAGAGAAGCATGGGCTGTTACTTTCAGTACCTCGGTGACATTATCTCATTGTATTTGTCACACGATGTGGTGTCTGATCACAGTCTCACCTCCGTGTCCCTGTTACCTGATACCATCCGTCAGAACAAAGATGAAATTCAGATGTTTGCTTAAACTGCATTCCAGAAGAAATTGTATCCAAAAGGATACTATTTTATATTTTGATGCTTAAACAATTATGCTTCCAGGATTTTTTTTCTCCTTGAAAATTTTCTTCTGCAGCTGGTTAGGCTGCTCCTCCAGCACCCCAGGAGTACACTGGGTTATTCCTCCTCTGGGGTGTGTCTGCTCCAGTGTTTGCATTTCTGAGCAGCTGGCTGTAATTGATTCTCAGGCCTTGGGTCTTCAGTGTGCCCTGGAGATGGAACCGGGAATGGAACCCGGGTCAGGGTGAAGCTGGGACCCTGAAGGCTGCCTGCCAAGGAGACCCCAGCCATGGCAGCCCCTAGACCCCCTGGCCTTTCAGACCCTTTAAGCTGGTTCCAGGGTTGTATTCCCAGCACCATCCCTTCCTCTCACATCATCCACCTGCCTGCCCTTTTCCTGCAGAAATGTCCACCGAGGGGAGTAAGTACGTGAATAAAGAAATTAAAAATGCCCTCAAGGAGGTGAAACAGATAAAGACCCAAATAGAACAAACCAATGAAGAGCGCAAATTACTGCTCAGTTCCCTAGAGGAAGCCAAGAAGAAGAAAGAGGTAAGGAAGAGCCGAGCTGCCCCCACCTTGATCCTCTGTGCTGGAGGGAGGGCATGGGGAAGGCCTGCCAGGTTGCCATGGTGACCCTCTGTCTTTCCTTCCCGGCTGTGTCAGCTGATATCCAGGGCTGTGGTTAACAAATAGGGAAGGTTTATTTGCTTTTGAAAACTTCAAGGGGTGAGATTTTGGATCTGGTTTCGTTTCAAGCCTGGCCTAGGGCCTGCTGCCCAGATTCATTTCAATAGATTTTTCTAAACCCCGATTGTGTGCAAGCTCCAAGGTCGGCTTTGGGTAGGGTCTGTCATTGTCACAGGTTAGGAGGTGGATGTCACCCTACCTTCAGGAAGCTTATCTAGTGTGAGTAATACCTTTGGGGTACAGCAGGCACACACTATTGCTCACATCTGAGTCCTGGACTACTTTGTAAAGAGACATCTAGGTCCACTGGTGAACACTCAAAACTAAACTACTATTGTTCAATAAACAGCTTATTTGTGCTGTGCTAAGTCGCTTCAGTTGTGTCCAACTCTTTGAGACCCCTTGTACTATAGCCCACCAGGCTCCTCTGTTCCTGGGATTTTCCAGGCAAGAATACTGGAGTGGGTTGCCATTTCCTCCTCTGGGGGAATCTTTCTGACCCAGGGATCGAAACTGCTTCTCTTAAATGTCTTCTGCATCGGCAGGCGGGTTCTTTACAACTAGTGCCGCCTGAGAAGCCCAGCTTATTTAAAAAATAAATAGTCTCCTTGAAGATATCCTCCAATTCTACTCCTATTGCTACCCTAACCCAATGACAGAGATGCTGAAATGGGGCCGATGGTCCCTAATGCATGGAGTGAAATCATTATAAAGACTCAGAGAAGTTCTGCAGTAAAGGAACATATGTGACTTCATTCAACCCAAGTGCTTTCTAAATCCAGTTGACCAGGGAATCCATTAATTTTTTTCCTGATAACTTGTAGCACAGTTTCATGGAAGCCACTTACAGAAATGTTGGCCTGGGTGCAACCCTTTCTTTGAAACTTAATGGCCTTTCTTGGCATGAGTAGAAATTCCCACCACGCTATGAGAAGGCTCCTAGAGTCCATAGAGAAGTGGCAAGTCTTTTTCTTGAATATTTGTGCTACTCACTGGAGACTGATAGTTGACAATCTATGATAAAGCACATCATGTTTGGAAAAAGACTCCCTGACTTCTCAGTTGAGGAATATGGGAACGGGAAAGAAAGGAATTGCCTGTGAATTGGCCTAGTAGGAGGCATGGTGGCCTTCCCCATTTGGGAGCAAGGGGCAGTGGACATGGACTAGGGAACACGAAGTAGGGGAAGATCTCACATAGCTCCTCCTGGTCACACATTCCTAGTGTAGCTTCATTTGGGGGTTTGGGTGGTCTACTTAATTCCTTGAAGTGTAATACACTCACTTATCAAGATTTTAATATAGAAAAGCAGAAGAGGAAAAGTTTTTCCATAATCCTTTTACCTGAGGACAATTCTTTAGGTATCTAAGGATACCTGCATTTGATCTATTTCTTACTACTTTTTCTCCTCTATACTTTTTGGACAGTGGCTATACTCAAACTCATGAATTTTTTAATGTGAAAAATGCTTATTATAATATTTAACACTTATTATAAACACCCTTGGTAGTGCTATCCTGTTTACCATTTGTAGGTACCACAATTCCCTTAACTGGTCCCCTAGTTTTGAGCATCTGAGTTGACACCAGTATTTTGTTTTTGCCATTCATGAATATTGAAACAAATATCTTCAGGCATATGAACTTCTCCTTTATTGCAGGAAATCTTTGGGATAGATTCTTGCAGATTTACTGGGTCAAATGTCATGGTCATGTTAGAGAGTTTTGGTAGTAGATGTGACCTTGATTTTGGAAGCTTACCTATTACCGTGGTATGCCAGGGGCCGTGGTTACCATAGAAAAACAAGATTCAGGGAAGCTTTGGAAGACGACATTGAAATTCCTGAAGTTGAGAGTAGAAAGTGGGGTATTTAGTGAGAGGGGAGAAGTCTTGGGGTAAAGACTGTAGGTGCAGCATCAGAGAAGGAAGTCCAGATGAGCTCTAGGGGCCAAAAAGGAGTAAGAAGCAGGATGAAGATGGGAGGATGTTTAAAACCAGATGAGAAGGGACATCCACATGGCAAATGTGAACCAGGGCAGGGATGGAAACAAGCACCCCATGTGCCCAGGTTGGGCAGAGCTGGAAGGGCCCACGCATGGCGAAGCTTGTGGTTTCTGTGGCTAAGCCAGCCTGTGTCATCCCCTAGGACGCCCTGAACGACACCAGGGATTCTGAAAACAAGCTGAAGGCGTCCCAGGGGGTGTGCAATGAGACCATGACGGCCCTCTGGGAGGAATGTAAGCCCTGCCTGAAGCAGACCTGCATGAAGTTCTACGCGCGGGTGTGCAGAAGCGGCTCGGGACTGGTTGGCCACCAGGTGATGAGGGCCCCGCTCCTTCAGCACTGCATGATTTGGGGTGGGGAGTGGGGAGAGCTGAAGATGCTTCTTTGATTTTGCACCGAGTTCCAAGTGTGTGTGTGGGGGGGTTTCCCCACCGAGGGCTTCTCTCACACCATCTGGGCGCCCTGCAGTCCAGCTCAAGTTGGACCCCATCTACCCGGAGACAGCATCAGACCCCACAAGTTCAGGGCTCGGCCCCACAAGACCGCCCCATCACGCCCACCCCCGACTTCAACAGCCAGTCAGAAGTCCAGGTGGTTGCCTGTGCTTCTGACTGACTGGCTGTAGATTAGAGGGTTCCATGACTGCTTCCTTTTGTTGCTGTTGATTCGCTAAGTCGTGTCTGACTCTTAGCAACCCTACGGACTGTAGTCTGACAGGCTCCTCTGTCCATGGCATTTCCCAGGCCAAAATACTGGAGTGAGTTGCCACTTCCTTCTCCCAGGGATCTCCTTGACCCAGGCATCGAACCCGAGTCTCCTACAGGTGGATTGCCCCCTTAGGTGCAATTAAATTGCTCGAGAAGCTCACAGAACCCGGACAAACATTTTACATAGTAGATAATCAATTTTTTATAGAAGGATATAACTCAGGGGATTTCCCCAGCGGTCCAGTGGTTAAGTATCTACCTTGCAGTGCAGGGGACATGAGTTTGAACCCTGGTTGGGGAACTAGGATCCCACTTGCCACGGGGTAAATTTCATGTAGGTAAAATCATTTTTAAAAAAGCCACTAATGGGTGACCAGCCCATTGGTCACCCATTAAAAAAATAATAAAAGGATATGAGTGAGGAAGAGCAAGATGGAAGAGATGCCCAGAGCTAGGGATGGGGAGTGGTGGGTGTCCTTCATGTCCTCTCCAAGTGCAACAGTCTCTTGCATCTCCTTGGTGCATGTGTCTATCAACCCAGAAGCTTTACAAGCCCATCCTTTTGGATTTAATAGAGGCTTCATTACACCAGCATGATTGATTAAATCATTGGCCATTGGTCACTGATTCAATCTCCAGCCCCTCCCCTCTGTAGAGATCAGGGGCTGGGGCCGAAAGCACTAGCCCTTTAATCGTGTAGTTCGCTTCCCAACAGTCAGCCCCCATCCTTAGTTGCTTTCCAAAAGTCACCTCCCTAACGTAACAAAAGACACCTTAATTGCTCTTATCACAGGAAATTCCAAGACCTTTAGGACCTTCTTGTCAGGAACCAGACCATATATATACATATATATATACATATTTCTTACGATAAATCACAGTATCACAGCTTCATTTCACATGCCAGTTGCAATTGATTAGTTCTGGCTGCATAAAAGACTTTGATGCTGGGAGGGATTGTGGGCAGGAGGAGAAGGGGATGACAGAGGATGAGATGGCTGGATGGCATCACCTACTTGATGGACATGGGTCTGAATAGGCTCTGGAAGTTGGTGATGAAGCCTGACGTGCAGCAGTCCATGTGGTCACTTGATGGGCATGCGTTTGAGTAAGCTCTGAAGTTGGTGATGGATAGGGAAGCCTGGCATGCTGCAGTCCAGAGCTTGATGGACATAAGTTTGAGTAAGCTCTGGAAGTTGGTGATGGACAGGGAAGCTGGCGTGCTGCAGTCCAGGGACACGACTAAGTGTACTGAACTGAACTGAGGCTATCATGATACTACTGCTGATGCTAAATCACTTCAGTTGTATCCGACTCTGTGTGACCCCATAGATGGCAGCCCACCAGGCTCCCCCATCCCTGGGATTCTTCAGGCAAGAGTACTGTAGTGGGTTGCCATTGCCTTCTCCGAGGCTATCATAGTGATATGCTTAACATTGGTAATTATGTTGTACATTTATGAAAAACTTAACATCTATTACATATGAAATGATTCTTTTACATTTTTTATTTTCTAAGATATTAATGAGATATTAAAATAAGACATGTAGTACCCTATAACATTTGATTTTTGCTGTTCAGAGTTTATGATAACTAAATTTAGACTGCAGAAGTTTTCCTTTGAATTATTCAAATAGTGATATTAAGAAAGCAAAATGCGCAGAAAAATAGTATAATTTTTAGTGCATGAGAGATACTGTATTATTGTGAGATGTTAGTTTAGCCTATTTATATGTAATCTATGTTCATTGTAAGTGATTACTCTCTATTTTCTACATGAGATCCAAATGAATTTCAAATGTTAACATTTAGCATTTACAATATTGCCTCCAAGTGCTACATGTTCTTGAAAGAAATGAATTTACCTTTCTGACCATCTTTAATTTGAACTATATTTATAATTAACAGGGGCTTCCCTTGTGGCTAAGCTGGTAAAGAATCCACCTGCAGTGGGGTAGACCTAGGTTCAATCCTTGGGTTGGGAAGATCCCCTGGAAAAGGAAAATATATTTCAATATTCTGGCCTGGAGAATTCCATGGACTGTAATAGTCCGTGGGGTAAGATTTTATTGCATATGAAGATCTAATATACTGGACTCAACATTTATGTTTCATAAAATTTAGATTCTATAATATGTAGCATCTATATATACATATATCTAAAATATATATATAAATATGAAAATAATATTCCTATATAAATCATTCACAGAGTCGGACACGACTGAAGCGACTTAGCAGCAGCAGCAGCAGCAGCAGAGTGTTAGAGATGCAGTTTATCAGTTTAGAGTGGCCTAGATTGAATACCATACTCTTGATTTTAATAATCAACATAGATTCCAGCTGGTGATTTTACTTATAAAAGAGTTTTAAAATTAAGGTTAAAAGATGGGAAAAACCCAACACTTTAAAATTGCTATATTGGCCTAATATATAATAAACTGAGACAAATATATACACAAGAATACTGACTTTTGTATCATGCATTGCAGCTTTCTGTTCCCTGTGGATCAAGTGAACAAATGCATGCTGCTTCTTAATTATGATTACTACCAATAATATAAAACATGAATTCACATATATTGCTTGCTTTCTATACACAAGACTCTTTTCTTAAAATTGGGATATGAGTTAATAATTTTAAATAATCTTAAGTGCTTCCCTAGTGGCTCAGATGGTAAAGAATACTCTTTACCCTAATGGCCTCTGGTTAGTGGAGCAAGACTGTTCAACCATTCTATTCTATTGGTAGGAGTCTTGCAGTTTTACAGATGATGAAATATTTTGCAACCTATAAAAATAATAAATGTGGACAAGTATAGACTTTTCAAGTAAAACATGGGAAACACCATGATTATATAAATTTCATGGAGGAGAGATAGTTGAAACTGTTCTTATTACTTTTAAAGATTCAAGTCAGAATGTTAAGATGTTTATTTTCTTGGATTCACCACCAACCAAGTTATATTTGAATTCCATTGAATCAATCTGGAATCAAGATTGCCAGGAGAAATGTCAATAACCTCAGATATGCAGATATCACCACCCTTATGACAAAAAGCGAAGAAGAACTAAAGAGCCTCTGGATGAAAGTGAAAGAAGAGAGTGAAAAAGTTGGCTTAAAACTCAACATTCATTCTGGCTTACTTCACTCTGTAAGCCAGAAATAAAAATACCAATACAGTATACTGACACATATATATGGAATTTAGAAAGATGGTAATGATGACCCTGTATGCAAGACAGCAAAAGAGACACAGATGTATAGAATGGACTTTTGGACTCTGAGGGAGAGGGAGAGGGTGGGATGATTTGGGAGAATGGCATTCAAACATGTATACTATCATGTAAGAAATGAATCGCCAGTCTAGGTTCAATACAGGATACAGGATGCTTGGGGCTGGTGCACAGGGATGATCCAGAGAGATGATATGGGGTGGGAGGTGGGTGGGGGATTCAGGACTGGGAGCTCGTATACACCTGTGGTGGATTCATGTCAATGTATGGCAAAACCAATACGGTATTGTAAAGTAAAATAAAGTAAAAGTATAATTAAAAAAAAAAAAAATTCAACATTCAGAAATCTAAGATTATGGCATCCGGTCCCATCACTTCATGACAAATAGATGGGTAAACAGTGGAAACAGTGACAGACTTTATTTTAGGGGGCTCCAAAATCACTGCAGATGGTGACTGCAGCCATGAAATTAAAAGACGCTTGCTCCTTGGAAGAAAAGTTATGACCCACCTAGAGAGCATATTAAAATGCAGAAACATTACTTTACCAGCAAAGGTCCATCTAATCAAAGCTATGGTTTTCCCAGTAGTCATGTATGGATCTGAGAGTTGGACTATAAAGAAAGCTGAGCACCAAAGAATTGGTGCTTTTGAACTGTGGTATTGGAGAAGACTCTTTAGAGTCCCTTGGACTGCAAGGAGATCCAACCAGTCCATCCTAAAGGAGGTCAGTCCTGAATATTCATTGGAAGGACTGATGCCAAAGCTGAAACTCCAGTCATTTGGCCACCAGATACAAAGGACTGACTCATTGGAAAAGACCCTGATGCTGGGAAAGATTAAAGGCAGGAGGAGAAGGGGATGACAGAGGACAAGATGGTTGGATGACATCACTGACTCAAGGGACATGAGTTTGAGAAAACTCCGGGAGTTGGCATTGGACAGGGAGGCCTGGCGTGCTGCAGTCCATGGGGTCACAAAGAGTCAGACTTGACTGAGCAACTGAACTAAACTGAGCTGAATTCAAAATGAGACCCATTAATACTGAATGAAATTTACTAGTTTTTAGATGGCTAGTATATGTTATAGAGATAGACCATCTTTAATATATATTTAGTAAAAGGATTCAATGTTAAAGTATCCTAAGACAGATGTATAACTCTATAATTATTGTGCTTTAGTAATACTACTAATACCAGAGTATGCTTGGTTGCTTATTTTTAAATAGAGCATTCCATCCAAAAACAGCAGAATACACATTTTTCTCATGTGCACATGGAATATTCTCCAGGATTGTCCAACATGCTGAGCCACACAGTGAGCCTTGGTAAATCTAATAAAATTGAAATCATGTCCAGCATCTTTTCTGACCACAATGCTATGAGATTAGTAATAAACTACAAGAAAAAAAAATGTAAAAACCACAATCATGTGGAGGCTAAACAGTAACAGTATGTTACTAAACAACCAATGGATCACTGAAGAAATCACAAAATAGCTAAAAACAAATGAAAACACAATGATCAGAAGCGAATGAGATGCAGCAAAAGCAGTTCTAAGAGGGAAGTTTATAGCAATACAACCTTACCTCAAGAAATAAGAAACATTTCAAATAAACAACCTAACCTTACAACACCTAAAGCAGCTTGAGAAATAAAGACAAAACCTAAAGTTAGTAGAAAGAAAGAAAAACCAGAGCAGAAATAAATGAATTACAGATTAAAAAAACAATAGCAAAGATCGATGATATATTTTTTTGATAGAATAAGTAGATGAATATGTTCTTATGCAACCACTGCATTCTAGCTTTTCTTTTTGTAACACCACTGTAATTTCTCATCCCATAGTCAACAATAACTTCCACAAAGCTCACTTCAAAGTTCTCTTTTAGTGTCATCAGTCTTGACCTAGCAACAATATTTGCAATAATTGTTTACGTCCTTACCTTTGAAAGACTTCCTTCGCTTATTTCCAGAACGCCTCCTTCACTTAGTTTTCCTCCTTGTGTTCTTAGTTGCTCAGTCATGTCTGACTCTGTGACCCTATGGACTGTAGCCCCCCAGGCTCCTCTGTCCATGAGGTTTCTCTAGGCAAGAATACTGGAATGGGTTGCCATTCCCTTCTCTAGAGGATCTTCCCAGCCCAGGGATTGAATTTGGTTCTCCTGGATTGCAGGCAGATTATCACTGAGCCAACAGGGAAGCCCTTAGGTTTCCTCCTAGACCCTGGAAATTCCTTTTTATTTGCCTATGTTGATTCCTCTTCTCTCAATCCATTAAATATCAAAATTTTCAAAGACTTAGTTCTTGTATCTTTTTGTTTCCCTATTTTCATTCTCGGGACACCTTATCCAGTCCCTGGGCTTAGGTAACACCTATATGTCCCAAATGCCTGCATTTGCATCTCCATTCCATACTTATTTGCTGCATCCTAACTCATAATTTCAAATGTTTTCTCAACATCTCAATTTGGAGGTCAAATAAATGAATCAAAACTGAAGTCTTGCTCTTGTTCCCTAAAGCTTGCCTTCCTATAGTTTTCCTCATTCAAATATGGGAATTCTGTCCCTCCAGTTTTCAAGCCATATATTTTGATATCATTTTTGGCTCTGCTTTTTGAGTCAACAGTAGCACATGCCATTCACATTCTTATTATCATATCCAATCTATCCAGTATTAGATCTAGCTGAAAAACATATTAAGAATTCCATCTACCTTCGTCACTGCTGTCACTCTGGTATGAACTATCATCATGCATCACTATACTTCTCCTGGCAGGTCTCACAATTTTTGCTGTTGTCCTTCTATAATTTAAAAAGGGTAGTTAGAAGGTTTACTTTGAGAGTAAGTCCAATAATTTCATTATTTAAAATTCATCCATGATTCCCAGTTCTCTTCACCCAAATCCTATAAGATCTCTTCATCTCCCCTTCAGTCATTCCACTTTAACCACAATGGCTAAGGAGCACTTTCACAAACCAGACAGTTCCTGCACTAAGAAAGGGCCTTTGGTTTATCTGCTTTATCAGTTCTCTCTCTGAAGCACTCTTCCCCAGGTATCTGTATTGCTAGCTTACATCTCTCTGTGGTCTTTGCTTGTATCTCCCTTTCTCAGTGATGGAAATGTTGACTGTTCTGGTTGGCAATGCAGTGTACCTCTACCTCATTTTTTCTCAACTTTGACAATCTCAAGACTTCTTTTACTGCTTAATTTGTTTTCCTTTCTGCATGACTCTTATCACCTTGTACATTGTGCACAATTTACCAGTATATGATGTTTACACCTTACAATGTGTCTCATTCTTCTAAAACAAAAACATTGAGAGTCAGTGGTTTGAAATTTAACCCTTATTTTGTAAATAATTATTTATATAACTTGGAAAACTCCTTTGACCTTTCTGGATATTGATTCTCTCTTTCGTTTAAAGTGGAGATTTCATTTGGTGATTTCCAGGTCCCTTCTAAGCGAAAATTGTGTCCAGCTCTAACTTATTTCTCTTGGTAAAACTCAATTGCATTATAAATCTTAAAATTGGATTTTACTCGACAGAGAGTCTATGAAATTGGCTGTTGGAAACACAAGTGCCCAGTAGTAGCATCAATAATTAGTTGACTCACTGAAAGTGCATTATTTTTTATAAAACTTCCCCCTTTCCCTGGAGATGACTGCATTTCTCAGGGTAAACTGCTTTTTCAATTTAATGCATTGTTAAAACCCAAGCAAGTTTAAAAGGGTTTTTATTGTAATTACATGCTTTATTTGGACTTGGAATACAGCTACAGAATTGCTGTAACAACTTATTCTGTGTTGAATGTACAATACACAGATATGATTGTGATGTACAATTACAAGATAAATTGAATGTTTAATCTTTGAATTCACTTATCTTATTCTGAGTAGAAAATAATAGTTTTCCTAAAGATTTTACTTTAATTAGCTAAAGCAAGAAATTGGTTGAATCATATTACAAACTTTTTTATTTTATGTGGATAGACCTATTTTCAGATTCCTTTTGGGGAAATGATAACCTCTTTTTTTAATCCAATGGATATTACTCTTTCTAAACCGTCACCTCAGGACTAAAATCTTCTTGGAGCATGAGAACTAGGTGGCCATTTCAGAGGTCTAGTCTTGCCTCAGCAGTCTTTTCAAGAACTCACTGGCTAAACCAAATTATCAGAGATCATGACAAGGTTGCTTCTGGCACTGAGCACCACACTGGAGGTCCGTCGTTAATGCAACCATAATTTTTAACAACATTACACACACAGCGCCAGGAAAATTCAAGATTTACCAGTCCACCCACTCCCCAACCTATAGACTGATGCCAGTTCACAAGACTCTGGAATCTCAGTAAAAACTGACTTTTTTTTAAGTCAATTCTCATAATTTATTTCACTTTGAAAGCATTGTTGGCAGATTCTTTCTACTTCAAGTATATTTTGTGACTTAAATACCAACGATATCTTCATTTTTACTAAAGAATGACTTACCTATTTGACTGTATATGTATGTCCATTTTTTTAATTACCCTAGAACACCTACTTTTACCAGTGCATTTAACAAGCCACATTCATCTATTAACATTTGAAATGACTTTTCCAATGCAGCTTGTACAAAAAGCTTGGTTACCAGAGGACCAGGGGGATAAATGAGCAAATGGGGATTGACACATACACAATACCATATATAAAATAGGTAACTAATAAGAATCTGCTGTGTAGCACATGGAACTCTACTCAATATTCAGCAATGGCCTATATGGAAAACTAATCTTAGAGAGAGAGTATATATTTGTATAAGTATAACTGATTCACTTTGCTGTACACCTGAAATTAATACAACATTGCAAATCAACTATATTCCAAAAAAATTAATATTAAATAGCAAGTATCAGCAACGTTGGGGATAAATTGATCATATACTTCTGAGATTGACAAAGTTAGAAGAAAGGCAAATAGAAATGTCAGAGCTGTAAAACTGACTGTGATCTTTTCCTCCACGTAAAGTATGACAAGACAAAACATTATCATTTGGAGTTACTCTATGTTAACAATACATGTGTTTCATAACAAGACCCTTCTATAAGAGTCTTTAAACTCCATGACATTTTAACAAAGCACTTAATAACTTTTATATACTAAAGTGTGTTCCCCCAAAATTCGTATGATAAAGCCCTAACCCCTAACCTGATTTTTTTTCCCTATGCAACTTTTATTTTTTTTTAATTTAAATTTAGTTCCTTCAAACAGGCAGTTAATGTTAAATAAGATCACAAGGATGAAATCCTTATCCAGGTCAACCAATGTCCTTATAGGAAGAGAAGGAGATACCAAGGATACACAGGTGCACAGAGAAAGAGGCCAGAGACGATACAGCAAGATCAAGGTCATCTGCAAGTCAAACCTGCCAACACCATGATCTTGCATTCCTAGCCTTTAGAACTGTAAGAAAATATGTTTCTGTTGTTTAAATCACCCAGTTTAGGGTATTTTGCTATAGCAGACCTAGCGCATTAATGCAACACACAGTTCAGTTTAGTTGCTCGGTCGTGTCCAACTGTTTGTGACCACATGGACTGCAGCATGCCAGGCTTCCCTGTCCATCACTAACTCCCAGAGCTTGCTCAAACTCATGTGCATCAAGTCATCCAACCATCTCGTCCTCTGTCATCCCCTTCTCCTCCCACCTTCAATCTTTCCCAGCATCAGGGTCTTTTCAATTCAGTTCTTCGCATCAGGTGGCCAAATGACTGGAGTTTCAGCTTCAGCACCAGTCCTTCCAATGAATATTCAGGACTGATTTCCTTTAGGATGGACTGGTTGGATCTCCTTGCAGTCCAAGGGACTCTCAAGAGTCTTCTCCAACACCACAGCAAAAGCACCAATTCTTCGGTGCTCAGCTTTCTTTATAGTCCAACTCTCACATCCATACATGACTACTGGGAAAACCATAGATTTGACTATACAAACCTTTGTTGGTAAAGTAATATCTCTGCTTTTTAATATGCTATCTAGGTTGTTCATAACTTTTCTTCCAAGGAGCAAGTGTCTTTTAATTTCATGGCTGCAATCACCATCTTCAGTGATTTTGGAGCCCTTCAAAATAAAGTCTGTCACTGTTTCCATTTTTTCCCCATTATTTGCCATGAAGTGATGGGACCAGATGCCATGATCTTAAATTTCTGAATGTTGAGTTTTAACCCAGCTTTTTCACTCTCTTTCATGTTCATCAAGAGGCTCTTCAGTTCCTCTTCACTTTCTGTCATAAAGATGGTGTCATCTGCATAGCTGAGGTTATTGATATTTCTCCCAAAAATCTTGATTATAGCTGTGTTTCATCCAACCCAGAATTTTGTATGATGTACTCTGCATATAAGTTAAATGAATGGGGTAACAATATACAACCTTGACTTACTCTTTTCCTAATTTGGAACCACTGTGTTGTTCCATGTCTGGTTCTAACTGTTGCTTCTTGACTTGCATAAAGATTTCCTAGGAGGCAGTTCAGGTGGTCTGGTATTCCCATCTCTTTAAGAATTTTCTACCATTTGTTATGATCTACACAGTGAAAGACTTTGATGTAATCAATAAATCAGAAGTTAATGTTTTTCTGGAATTCTGTAGCATTTTCTATGATCCAGCAGATATTGACAATTTGTCTCTTGTTCCTCTGCTTCTCTGGTTCCTCAACCGTGGTGCTGGAGAAGACTGTTTAGAGTCCCTTGGACTGCAAGGAGATCAAACTAGTCAATCCTAAAGGAACTCAATCCTGAATATTCATTGGAAGGACTGATGCTTAAGCTGAAATGCCAATACTTTGGCCACCTGATGCAAAGAACTCACTCATTGGAAAAGACCCTTATCCTGGAAAAGATTGAAGGCAGGAGAAGTAGATGACAGAGGATGAGATGATTGGTTGGCATCACGGACTCAATGGACATGAGTTTGAGTAAGCTCCAGGTGTTGGTGATGGACAGGGAAGTCTGGCCTGCTCCAGTCTGTGGGGTCGCAGAGTCAGACACAACTGAGCAAATGAACTAACTAATACTGATCCTCTGCCTATTCTAAATACAATTTGAATGTCTGGAATTTCATGATTCACCTACTGTTGAAGCCTGGCTTGGATAATTTTGAGCATTATTGTGCTAGTGTGAGAGATGAGTGCAATTGTGCTGTAGTTTGAGCATTCTTTGGCATTGCCTTTCTTTGGGATTGGAATGAAGACTGAACTTTTCCAGTCCTGCAGCCACTGCTGAGTTTTCCAAATTTGCTAGCGTGTTGAGTGCAGCTCTTTCACAGCATCATCTTTTAGGATTTGAAATAGCTCAGCTGGAATTCCATCACCTCCACTAGCTTTATTCACGGAGAAGGCAATGGCCTGGAAAATCCCATGGACGGAGGAGCCTGGTAGGCTGCAGTCCATGGGGTCGCTAAGAGTCGGACACGACTGAGCATCTTCACTTTCACTTTTCATTTTCATGCATTGGAGAAGGAAATGGCAACCCACTCCAGTGTTCTTGCCTGGAGAATCCCAGGGACAGGGGGACCTCATGGGCTGCCATCTCTGGGGTCGCACAGAGTCGGACACGACTGAAACAGCTTAGCAGCAGCAGCAGCTTTATTCATAGTGATGCTTCCTAAGGCCCACTTGACTTGCATTCCAGGATGTCTGGCTCTAGGTGAGTGATCACACCATCGTGATTATCTGGGTCTTGTAGATCTTTTTTGTATAGTTCTTCTGTGTATTCTTGCCACCTCATCTTAATATCTTCTGCTTCTGTTAGGTCCATACCATTTATGTCCTTTATTGTGCCCATCTTTGCGTGAAGTGTTCCTTAGTATCTCTAATTTTCTTGAAGAGATCTCTAGTCTTTCCCATTCTGTTGTTTTTCTCTATTTCTTTGTACTGATCACTGACAAAGGCTTTCTTATCTCTCCTTGCTATTCTTTGGAACTCTGCATTCAGACCTTATATCTTTCCTTTTCTCCTTTGCCTTTAGTTTCTGCTCTGTAAGACCTCCTCAGACAACTCTTTTGCCTTTTTGCATTTCTTTTTCTTAGCAATGGCCTTGACCACTGCCTCCATACACTGTCACAAACCTCCATTCATAGTTCTTCAGGCACTCTGTCTCTCAGATCTAATCCCTTGAATCAATTTGTCACTTCCACTCTATAATCATAAGGGATTTGATTTAGGTCATATCTGAATGGTCTGGTGGTTTTAACCACTTTCTTCAATTTAAGTCTGATATTTGCAGTAAGGAGTTCATGATCTGAACCACAGTCAGTTCCCAGTCTTGTTTTTGCTAACTGTATAGAGCTTCTCCATCTTTGGCTGCAAAGAGTATAATCAATCTGATTTCAGTATTGACTGTCTGGTGATTTTTGTTGCTGGAAGAGGGTGTGTTTGTTCTGACCGATGTGTTCTCTTGGCAAAATTCTGTTAGCCTTTGCCTTGCTTAATTTTGTACTTTAAGGCCAAATTAGCCTATTACTGTAGATATCTCTTGACTTCCTACTTTTGCATTCCAGTCCCCTATGATGAAAAGGACATCTTTTTTGGGTGTTAGTTCTAGAAGATCTTGTAGGTCTTCATAGAACCATTCAACTTCACTCTGATGAAAATAATAAAACAAATCAAAATTAGTAATGCAAGTTTAGTAGAGCATAGTTTTCTGTGCAATTGTTTTTAAATAAAAGATTTGGCTGTATATAATTCAGTACTGCTGTTTATGTACCTTAGTGTTTACCATGCTTCTATGTAGAACTTATTTTTGTAGCATTTCCTGTGATCTCTTATTTAATTATATTCCATATAGATTTCCATAAAGCAAGCCTCTCAATGCCCTTATAACTTATTAGAAGTGAGAACAAATATACTTGTCAGTAAAGAATGAAATTTAACATAAATCTTTCACTGATGACTAGACAGATAATGCTCTTTCTTTTCACAGTTTCATTGGTGAGGAACCTTGACTAAAGAGTATTTGTGGTTAGTTAGATGTGTAATAGCATACTGTCACTTGTTTATTGGCCCTAGTCATAAAAACTGAAAACTAATCTCAACTGAATCAATATGTTCCCTGTGTGACACAATACATATTTGTTTTTAAAAAATATATTGCTACTGAGATAGTTTCATGAATGTAATGAGTAGAGAATAATGAAAACAGTAAAAATTATTGAAAATTAATAATTTCAAATTTACTTAAGTATCAGTTTTGATTAAGAAATGCATTTATTTAGAATTTTTAGCTTTAGTTTAAAACCCTATGTTTGATTCTATGAAGGTAATTTTTAATACTAATATATGAAATATCTATGAAGCTGATACACAGAGTTTAGACCAACTGGGCAAGCAGTTTACAGAGTAATTTATGAAATATATTATGGGATTATAGAAACAGGAAGGTGTTTATAAGATCCCCTGCTAAGTTAAGAGAATTAATAATAAAAAGAATCAATACTAAAAATAAACAAAAACAGTGAAATGAGATTTATGTGACATACTCTTAAAATGATCAGTTTTAGGATACCCTGTTACTAGAGGAAAATTTTAAATTAGACTCAAATATAAGGTTGACATATTTTAGGTTATAAAATGTCATTCTACTGCTAGACAAGCTTATATTACTTTTGTTTATAGCAATCACTTTTTTTTTTAATTCAATGATGATCTGTGAAAAGACCTTTTCATTTTTTTCTACTACCAATGCTGAAGTCTCTTAACACTCTGGCAAGAAAATCTAAGTCTGTGTGGAGGTTTGTTCCTTTTGTTAGACAGTGTTCTTTTTTCTCCCAGTGGACGAATGTGATTAATTATGCTCCTAATTGTAAGGAACCCCCACTGTAAAATGGCTTTTACACTTTTCTTTGTTTCAATTTTGTCCTCTACCTGAGATGAGAAAAGAAGAAAACAACTGAAAAGTCTGAAAATAGGTCTATACAATACTGAAGTAGTCAGTGGAAGACAAACATTGGTAATGTGCATTTGTAATAGCTCCTCATATTTATTTGAAATGTAAATGATTGAGCAAATTAGATCATATAAAACCATGTGGATAGTTTATCTAAGTAAGCCTGTTTTTAATTAGCTTACAACTAAGTTGAAGGTTCTTTTGAACTAGTATTTGACTCCTAAAGGGCCTTAAAAACATTTAACCTAATGCACCCACCTTTCAGGTAAGGAACACACCTGAAAACATTAAACAATTTTCCTAGGCTGCCAAAGTATGGAGGGATAACTAGCTAAGAACTCAATTATGAAGTGATATTATACATTTGGGCTTCCCAGGTGGCGGGTAGTGCTAAAGAACTTCCCTGCCAATGCAGGAGACTTAAGAGGTGGGAGTTCAATCCCTCAGTAGGGAAGATCTCCTGGAGGAGAGTGTGGCAACACACTCCATTATTCTTGCCTGGAGAATCCCCATGGACAGAGGAACTGGGGAGGACAACAGTCCATAGGCTCACACAGAGTCAGCCATGACTGAAGCGACTTAGCACACACACACTATATACATTTATATTCGAA
The DNA here is from genome assembly GCA_006410635.1 of Cephalophus harveyi. Taxonomy (NCBI): domain Eukaryota; kingdom Metazoa; phylum Chordata; class Mammalia; order Artiodactyla; family Bovidae; genus Cephalophus; species Cephalophus harveyi. The sequence goes on from SJYT01078587.1 coordinate 371,806, forward strand.
GAAATAGATGTAAATGTATAGATACATTCATGATATTTATGAATAGCTTATTATAAATATAATGTGAAAACATTAATTTATTTAAAAAAATTATTGGGTATTTTACATATTTAAAATTCACTTTGAACCAGTAGATACAGCTACATTTTTATTATTTCAAGAAAGAATTTGTTTGTCTTGCATGTTATTCTGTATAAATCCTTTAAGAAAACAAATATGTTTACATTTTGAAGCTCAATCTCAGAATTAGTGTGAAGCAATGTGATTACAGAAAAATGAAATTATGATATTATAAGAGCAACCTCAAAATCAGACTGATACACTCTGTCTCACTCCTTTTTAATGTATACAAAACTGGAAAACAGTAACAACAACAGAACAAAACTCTGTTTATGTCATTAAAAAAATATTTCAAAGACATACCAATAAAATTGAAACAAAATAGTTAACATTTGAGTGTTCAGAGTGAAACTATTCATGTCAGTAGCATTGCTGTCACTGCACAACAGTAACTCTGAATTGGCCTTTTGCTATCTGATGATTAGGCTTCAGCTAGATGCACTGTAGTTGAGTTAATGTTATTATTAGAGTCCTAAATTTTGCATATTCTAATTTATGCTGATTTTTACTTGCATATCAATGTACCTTAGTGTGATTTAAACATTTTTGTTTACATTTTGAAAAAACAATGTGAAATTTTACAAGCACGTAATATTGAGCTACCTTTTGAATTTGAAGTCAGCCATTTCTAGAGTGGAAGATGTTGCCATTTCTGTGGGATTATTTGGTATATTAGCCTTAATTTTTCAAAAGGTAAGGTAACTATATTATGAGAAAACTATAATAATGGACTATAAATCTTTTAAAATGTATAAAGCTTATTATGTATGAAGATACTAACATTTTGATAAACTGGTAAGATACTCAAGAATAATTTTCTCATTTCCTTCCTTGGTGTTAAGGCGTATATGTACAGTTCAGTGAAACTCTGGTGTTTGCAAAGTTATGAGATCATGTATCAATTTTATTAATATAAACTATATTACTCATTCTTTTTTATTGAAATATAGTTGATTTAAAATGTTGTATTAGTTTCTGCTGTACAGCAAAGTGATGCAGTTATAAATATGTGTGCATTCTTTTTTCTCATGGAAAGGCATTTATTTTAAATATAGCAGTGCATGCATGTCAATCCCAAACTCCCAATTAATACCCTCACCCTATCGTCCCCTGTTACCCCTTGTAACCTCAAACCAAATTTGTTCTCTGTGTCTGTGAATCTGTTTCTATTTTGTAAATAAATGTATTTGTATCATTTTTTAGATTCCTTATATGTGACATCATATATTTGTCTTTCTCAGTCTGACTTGCCTCACTTAGTATGATGATCTCTAGGTCCACCCATGTTGCTGCAAATGGCATTATTTCCTTCTTTGTAATGGCTGAGTAGTATTCTATTGTGTATATAGACCAGATCTTCTTTATCCATTTGTCTGTTGATGGGCATTTATGTTGTTTCCATACCTTGGTTATTGTGAACAGTGCTACTATGACCATAGGGGTTCATGTATCTTTTTGAATTTTTAGTATGATGATCTCTAGGTCCACCCATGTTGCTGCAAATGGCATTATTTCCTTCTTTGTAATGGCTGAGTAGTATTCTATTGTGTATATAGACCAGATCTTCTTTATCCATTTGTCTGTTGATGGGCATTTATGTTGTTTCCATACCTTGGTTATTGTGAACAGTGCTACTATGACCATAGGGGTTCATGTATCTTTTTGAATTATAGTTTTGTCTGGATATATACCCAGGAGTAGGATTGCTGGATTATATGGTAACTCCATTTTTAATTTTCGGAGGAATCTCCACACTGTTTTCCACAGTGGTTGCACCAACTTACCTTTCCACCAACAGTGTAGGAGGATATCCTTTCCTCCACACCCTCTCCAGCATTTGTTGTTTGTAGACTTTTTAATGATGGCCATTCTAAGTGATGTGTGGTTGTACTTCCTTGTAATTTTGATTTGCATTTCTGTAATAATTAGTGATGTTAGGCATTTTTTCAGCAAAATGTAGGCAACCTGTATGTTCTCTTTTGGAGAAATGTCTGTTTAGGTGTCCTGCTCATTTTTCAATTGTGTTGTTTGTTTTTGTATTTTGTTACTGAATTGTATGAGCTGTTTGTATATTTTTGAAATTAAGCTCTTGTTGGTTACATAATTTGAAAATATTTTCTCCCAGTCTATAAGTTATCTTTTCTTTTTGTTTATAGTTTCCTTTGCTGTACAAAAACTTGTAAGTTTGATTGGTCCCATTTGTTTATTTTTGCTTTTGTTTCTATCTCCCAGGGAGACTGACCTAAGAAAACATTGGTACAATGTATGTATGTTGGAGAATGTTTTGTCTCTGCTTTCTTTTCAGAGTTCCATGATGTCATACCTTATATTTGTGTTTAAGCCACTTTGAGTTTTCTTGTATGTGTATAGAATGAGGGTGTGTTCTAACTTCATTGATTTACATCAGGCTATCCAACCTTCCCAATACCACTTGTTGGATAAACTGTCTTTTTTCCATTTTATATTCTTGCCTACTTTGTCAAAGATTAAATGACTGTAGGTGTTTGGGTTTATTTCTTATTACTGTTTCTTAGACATCTTTTCAGTTGTCTATCATTTAAAAGTCTGAATGTACTTACTTTAAGTATACAGACATAAGTAAACATTGTACAGTTGTTATAATCAATAACTAAATGATATAAACTCATTCTTAAACTTTGCTCACCATCACAGAAATGTCCAACTAAACAGATGGACCTGCCTCGAGCCTTAAGGGTCAAGACACTGAGGTTTGAAAGATGTAATGAGGCAGGGTGAAGTGGGGTGAGGATTCTCCAGAGAAACATATTACCTTTATCCTTCCCCTCCTCCTCCAGTTAAAATCTAGGTATTAAATACAAGTTTTTCAACTAAATTCCTTTATACTACACACTGAGGATGGGTGCCAAATTGTGAATTATTAATAGAACTGTGCTTTTTATTGAACACCTATAGGATTTTCTTTAACTTTTTAGTCACCTCTTTATAAAGCTAGTCTAATGATTAAAATAGTTACACAAAGGAGGTGAATGATTCTCTTATTTAAATCTATTTATTTGAATTGAAGACAGAGTATAATGGTTAACAAAATCAACAAGTAATCCATTTGAGGTTGACTTTTCTGATAGTAGTTCAGGGTTTTGGATGCACAAATTAAAAAGCAAGGGGATTGGTAAAAGAATATGTTAGAAGATCAGAATTTTTTCCTATTTTCTTTGATCTAGATTTCAAATAATTATCTCTTAATTCTCTCTCATGTTCTGTGAGTAACAATGAAGCTGATGAGAAGAAAAACAGATTCTTTTTCCTCGAAAATAAGAACATTTTTCCCAGTTCATAGAGAATGGAGATATTTAAAATTACTTTCAAATGTTTGTTTTTTAATAGTTTATTATTACATCTACTATTTTTATTTACATACCAGAACAGGACTTGTATTAACACTGAGATAATTACAGTTCCTTTTCTAGATCTCTGGGTTCATAGGAACCAAATTCCATTTTAGCAGGGGCAGGAAGGGAATGGAACTTTTGAAATGACAAAATAATGTACATTTTCATAGCTTAAAGAAGCCACACTTAATAATGTGACTAATCTCTGAAGGGATAAAATTGATAAATCTTCTAGTATTATAAGCCAAAAAAATAAAAATAAAAAAGATAAAAGTGCATTAACTTGTATATGAGTCATATAGGGTTTCCCTGATATCTCAGTTGATATAGAAGCCGACTGCAATGCAGGAGACCCCAGTTTGGTTGCTGGGTCAAGAAGATCTGCTGGAGAAGGGATAGGCTACCCATTCCAGTATTCTTGGGCTTTCCTTGTGGCTCAGCTGGTAAAGAATCCACCTGCAATGTGGGAGACCTGGGTTCAATCTCTTGTTTGGGAAGATCCCCTGGAGAAGGAAAAGGGTACCCACTCCAGTGTTCTGGCCTGGAGAATTCCATGGACTTTCCAGGGAGTTGCAAAGTCCATGGGGTTGTCCATAGTCCATGGGGTTGCAAAGAGTTGGACATGACTGAGAGACTTTCAATTTCAAGAAAGCATAAAATGCTCTACAGATATCAGTTATTAATTTTAATTCCATGTGCCTCTGAGAGTCATAATCTAAACACCAGAAGTATGAGGCTAAGATGTGTTCCTGCCCTTATATTCTCTAACCTGCTATGAAACCTATACTTCTCAGGTGTTTAGCAGCAGCATCTCAACAGTGCCTTGCCTACTGGACTCTCAGTTAATATTTTATACAGTTTCTATTGGTCTTAAACCATGAAAGTACCAAGACAGTTAAAGTTGTCCAAACTTGAACAATATAATATTATACAGGAGAAGTGAAGAGTTTTCTGTGAAGAATTTTAACAGTAAAAGTCACTGAAACTTGTGAGCTACTTTCATTTCAGCAGCATTGCTTCCAACATCAGTTCCTCATGTCCGCAGTTTGATTTTAAATTCATTGTGTGTTTTCATTCTATCTTTATCTTCCCAGTCCCTCCTTCTCCCTCTCCTTTCTCTCTCCAACCATAAAACTGGCAGTTTTTCTTTCATTGATGGGGAACTTTGAAAAAATTTCAACATCATTTTCAATATATGGATTGGAAGAAAGAAAGTCAACGAGAAACAATCTCTTAGGAAGGAAATTAAAATCAGTTGTACATGCTCCATCTTTATTTTTGTTTAGGCTGTTTCCAGTGGAGATGTATGCGTCATTACAAGGAACAAACTGAATGCTAGTGCAACAAAGAATTCTGTGATCTTTTTTCTTGTTCTGAGAGTCTATTTGTTTTCCACCTCTATTCTGACCACGAAGGCAGAATACTTGGCTTTTGAAGTCACTCTCAAATACAGGAAAGTCTTCTAGTCTATTTTGTACTAAATAGTATCAATTTAGTAATTCATATATTTATTTTAGTGCAACATTTCCATAATCCAGGTTCATTTGAAGTTTAAAATCTCTTCCCACCTCTGGTCTGCTTTAGGCTGGTTGCCTATAGGGGAAAGGAGGGAATCACCCTTTTTTTCTGTTTTTCCATCTGGATCATCTACCTTACTACCCCAATTTCCTAATTCTAAATTTATAGAAGCAGAGGGTGGAGGTGGTAAGAGGAGAGAAGCACAACAGATCTTCCTTGGTTGTTACCTGATGAGTGAGCAACTATAAACATTCTGGCTTTGGCAGGTGTTTAAAACTGACATACCCTCTCACTGAGTGTTTTGGTGGTGTGTTAGGTAGGAGCCCCAGAAAAAAGACTCCTAGTTGGAAATTCATACAAAGGAAATTCATTGATGAGCTTTCTAGAAATGCTCTAGAAGGAAGTAAAGGTTGCAAGATTAGGCAGACAGAGAGATTGAGCTATTATGCAGTAGCAACAAAGATCTGAGTTGATCTATCAAGCAGGCTCGATTTTTGCATCCCCACATTCTTCAGATGAACCAGCAGTTCCAGGTGATCTGTTCCTGCAGAGGAGGAATGACTTTGGGAGAGGCAGATCCCTCCAGCCTGGAGCATTTTTCACCAAAGGATTCAACCATGAGCCGTAATGACACTTTGCGTTCTTTCCATATATCCATTCATCCCCATTGCTAAATCTATAGTACTTACAAGACTCATGGACCACTTTCTCCTTCTTAGTAAGGGAATGTCTCTTTCATTCCATATTCCTACTCCTCTGTTCAATGGCTCTACTTAATAACCCACTTCGGGAGCCCAGGATTAAAGATAGTAGGATCTAGGAATGATATTGATTTTTTACTTTCTGCCCTGCCAGTAGGTGAGAAGTAAAAGAAGTCTGGTTACCCAAAATGGAGTGGAAATGTGAAAGGGAAACATTTATATACTTAAATTACTGGTGGCATCTCAATAAAGTCATTCTCAAAGTTTTTTCTGTATATATTACATTGATGCTTGTGGAATTAGGCCAAAGACAGAAATTCTAATTTCATTTATTGAAGTACATTCACATACCATACAATTCAGTCATATAAAGTGTATGACTCATTTGCTGTTTTTTTTTAATCAAATATGTGCAATTTCATCATAGTCAATTTTAGGACATTTTTATCACCTAAAATTAAGTCCATACCCTTTATTCATCACCTCCTATTCCCCATTACCCAGCAACCACTAATCCACTTTCTATCTCTTAAAATGCCCCTGTTTTGGACATTTGATATTAATAGAATAAGGTCTTTTGTGATTGACTTATTTTCTTTATGTTTTTATTTATGTTAAAAATGTTTTCAAGGTTCATCCATGCTGTAGCCTGTTTCAGAACTCCATTCACTTTTATGACAGAATAATTTTCCATTATGTGGCTATACTACATTTTGGTTAGTTATTGGTTGATGCACATTTGGGTATTTTCCATCTTTTGACTGTAATTCTTTTATTAATAATGCTGCTGTAAACAATTATGTATCAGTTTTTATGTATCCATATTTTCATCTCTCTTGGTTATATACCTTAGAATGGATTTGCTGGATCATATGGTAACATTATGTTTAATCTTTTGAGAAACCACAGAATTATTTCCCAAAACAGCAACACTATTTTATATTCTCACCATCAACATATGAGGGCTCTGAGTTTCCACATTCTCACCAACATTTATTGTCTAAATTTTTTATTCTAGCCATCTAATGTGAAGTAGTGTCTCATTGTAATTTTGATTTGCATTTCCCTGATGACTAATGATGTTGAATATCTTTGCTTGCACTTATTGGACATTTGAATATCTTCCTTGAAGAAATTTCTATTCAAATCCTTGATCCATTTTTAAACTGAATTATTTGCCTTTTTAATACTGAGGTGTAAGAATTATTTTTTCACAATTTATAGATCTGATAAAAGACATATCCTAATTCCATTTTCATTTCATTGTTACCTAAAAAGAACAAATAATAGTTTTAGAGATTTCAGAATTCTCTACATTTTCAATAATTTTTTAATTTTTATTTAATTTTGGCAGATCTCCCATAGTTACTAGTGTTTAAGAGACTATGAATTAGTTGAGATTAAGCAGGCAGAGTCCTATGGGCCTCTCCACAGCAAACAATGGTTCTAATGGGCAGAGATAGTTAAAAAAAAGAGGTAGGGAGTCAGACCTGCTGCTGCTGCTGCTGCTAAGTCACTCCTCCACCCATGGGATTTTCCAGGCAAGAGTACTGGAGTGGGGTGTCATTGCCTACTTTGCAGACCCCCTAGGGGTGGTCAAAGAAAAGAATATAAGCAAAGAGGTCAATGCTGAAACAATAGACTGTGATTTCAATCTGAAGTCTTCCCTTTTGTTATGCCTACCCTCCTTGTCTCAGTGCAGCTAAGCATTTTTATTCCTTTAGCCATTATTATATTCTTATTGAGAAAGAACATGCTATCACTTCACACTGTTCAAACAAAATACCAGTTTTTCCCATTAGCACTATTCCATTTTCTCCTGATAGTAACCAAAATAAATTAAATCAATTAGCTGATTTGCAGCTCATATTAAGCTTATTGCTTTGCAGGATTTAAATAACTTCAAATATGTCCCTAGGGATCACCTCAATTGAATTAATAGCCTGGTTCCTACCATATAATCTCTTGAAAGGCAGTACAGTCTTCCATCAAATGCCTCATTTCTCCATAGACAATATTATAGAAAAACGCAAGAACCTGCAGTTTTTCTTGTAATCCTGTCACATTCTCCCCTTGACCACGTCCACTCCCTTTTCCTTACTTATTATATGTGTACTGGATTTTTCTTTTATTTTTTAAATATATATCTCAGTATCCTGGATATTTATCTCTTTTTTTATATTTTGGAAAGATATTTATCCATGTTCTACTTTTCTTATACTATTATACACAGTGTGGTCTTTAGTCTTTCTTCTGACCCAACAACATTCCCCCTTGCATTTAAGTAGTAATAATCCCAGGGATGGGGGAGCCTGGTGGGCTGCCATCTATGGGGTCGCACAGAGTCGGACAAGACCGAAGCGACTTAGCAGCAGCAGCAGCCGCCACTGTAAGGAGAAGGCAATGGCACCCCACTCCAGTACTCTTGCCCAGAAAATCCCATGGACGGAGGAGAATGATGGGCTGCAGTCAATGGGTCGCTAAGAGTCGGACATGGCTGAGTGACTTCACTTTCACTTTTCACTTTCATGCATTGGAGAAGGAAATGGCAACCCACTCCAGTGTTCTTGCCTGGAGAATCCCAGGAACAGGGGAGCCTGATGGGCTGCCATCTATGGGGTTGCAGAGTCGGACGTGACTGAAGCGACTTAGCAGCAGCAGCCGCTGTAAGGTACACCCACATCTAAGTTTCAGCTTATTTAGATTGATATGCAGAGTTTTCTAGGAGGCATCCTTTCAGCAGTTTTAGGATTTTCTAACTCTCGGTGCCATAGTAAGTTTGTCTTTGATTGGCTTCTTCCTTCATTGTTACAGATTGTTGATTGCATTGCTATTTGTTGTGTGTCTCCACCTTAATATCAGGCTTCATGGAAATATCTTGTCACTTAATTCTTGACTTCATAATATTCATCTTTATTAATTTTATCCTGAATGCATACATGAGGTGTTTTGATAAGAACAAAATATTATTTGCTATACAGGAAATAAAAAATGTGTTGTCCCCCTTCCCTACATTGTCCCAGATCTGACCCATGAGGGGGCATGATCAGAATGGAATTTTTCCTACATGATTGGCTAACATCCATCATCACAGGGACCAAGAAAAAAACTTCTTCCTCCTTACAGAGGGGAAATGACAGCTGGCCCTCTCTCATCCTGAAAGAGTCTCCTCCTTACTCCAGCCCAATGTTGTATAGGTAAAATCTCTCCAAGACTTAGATAGCCCTATGTATTTTGGCTTTAATGAATTAGGTATATGTTCACATTCTAGAGCTTCATTGCTTTTGAAACATAAAATACTGATAGAAATAGCTTTATAGCCTTCTCGGTACCTAGGGGACTTGGTTCAGTCTTTATCATCTGGCACTCTTGGATCAGAGCAATTAATTATACAAATATAATTAAGAATAAAGTCCTTATAGGAGAAGTAACAGCAAACATTCCTGCTTTTGTATCTTATGAATTTGTCTGTCTCAGCAGTTTAGGGCTTTAAGTTGTGTCCAACTCGTTTGCAAACTCGTGGATTGTAGCCTTCCAGGTTCCTCTGTGGAAAGAGGATTTTCTGGGCAAGAATATTGAGTGGGTTGTCATTTACTTCTTCAGGGGATGTTCCAAATTTGGGGATTGAACCTGCATCTCCTGCATTGAAGGCAGATTTGAAATGCTAACTTTATCTTACACTGGTTCTGTTTCCTCATCTTTCTTTAACTTACTCATTGTATTTTACACCTTTTTCCATTTCTTTAAGACTCTTTGTGGCCTTATAGTTTGTATTTATTTCAGTAAGAATATTATATTTTGCTTTTGTTTCTTTTATTCCAGTCTGATGATCTTGGTATTTAATGCACATATATTTAATGTAATTTGCTGAGATACTGTGTTTATGTCTACTAGCATAATTTTGTTGTCCCTGGTATTTCTGTTTTACGTTTCCCTTTCATTCTTTTATTTTCTTTAGTATTAATCTAGTATTTTATTACTACATTTTCACTTCTGTTAACTCTCTTGTTGTTGTTGTTCAGTTGCTCAGTTATGTCCAGCTCTTTGTGACTCCATGGACTGCAGCATGCCAGGCTCCCCTGTCCTTTACCATCTTCCAGAGCTTGCTCAAACTCATGTTCATTGAGTCAGTGATTCCATCCAATCATCTCATCCTCTGTCACTGTCTTCTCCCTTTGCCCTCAGTCTTTACCAGCATCAGGGTCTTTCCCAACGAATCAGCTCTTTACATCAGATGGCCAAAGTATTTGAGCTTCAGCTTCAGCATCAGTCCTTCCAATGAATATTCAGGTTGATTTCCTTTAGGATTCACTGGTTTGATCCCCTTGCTGTCCAAGGGACTCTCAAGAGTCTTCTCCAGCACCACAGTTTGAAAGCATCAATTCTTCAGCTCTCAGCCTTCTTTATGGTCCAACACTCATATCAGTACATGACTACTGGAAAGACCATAGCTTTGACTATATGGACCTTTGTCAGCAAAGTAATGTCTTTGCTTTTTAATAGACTGTCTAGGTTTGTCATAACTTTCCTTCCAAGGAACAAGTGTCTTTTCATTTCATGGCTGAAGTCACTGTCCACAGTGATTTTGGAGCCCAAGAAAATAAAATCTGACACTGTTTCCACTTTTTCCCCATCTATTTGCATGAAATGGTGGGACCAAATGCCATAATCTTTGTTTTTTGAATGTTGAGTTTTAAGCCAGGTTTTTCACTCTCCTCTTTCACCTTCATCAAGAGGCTCTATAGTTCCTCTTCACTTTCTGCCTTAAAGTGGTATCATCTGCATATCTGACTTTCTACATATTTTTTTATTATGTTTCAACAGTTGTCTTTGATTTATTACAAAGTAATACAAGTTCTTTCTCTTTCTATTTCCTGCTATACATTGGAATTTGGAAAGCATAATCATTAATGATATGATTATTTGTTGTAATTCATCCTTTTTTATGGTTTGTCCTTTTTACCTTTATTGTCTGTTCAGTTCAGTTCAGTCGCTCAGTCGTGTACGACTCTGCGACCCCATGAATCGCAGCATGCCAGGCCTCCCTGTCCATCACCAACTCCCAGAGTTCACTCAAACTCACATCCATCGAGTCAGTGATGCCATCCAGCCATCTCACCTCCGTTGTCCCCTTCTCCTCCTGCCCCAGTCCCTCCCAGTATCAGAGTCTTTTCCAAGGAGTCAACTTTTTGCATGAGGTGGCCAAAGTACTGGATTTTCAGCTTTAGCATCATTCCTTTCAAAGAACACCCAGGGCTGATCTCCTTTAGAATGGACTGGTTGGATCTCCTTGCAGTCCAAGGGACTCTCAAGAGTCTTCTCCAACACCACAGTTCAAAAGCATCAATTCTTTGGTGCTCAGCTTTCTTCACAGTCCAACTCTCACATCCATACATGACCACTGGAAAAACCATAGGCTTGACTAGACGGACCTTTGTTGGCAAAGTAATGTCTCTGCTTTTGAATATGCTATCTAGGTTGGTCATAACTTTCCTTGTTAACAATCAATAAATTGATGGTCTGAGAAATAATATCTGGAGTTACTCATATATTTATTTGACTCGAGTGATCTTTTTATATCATATAAACAACCCCTCAGCAAACAAGAGACTCAGGTTGAAAATATTTAAAATACATTGAAAATAAAAGAGAATCTATTGTACTAAGCCTGCTGGACAGGGGAAACTTGCAGGCTGTTTGGGACTGGGATTCAGTTAAATATTTCTCTTCATTATTTGTATGATTCACATGACATGATCTCTTCCAACTGCCCCCCATTATTATATTGTGATATAAATACAAAAACCCACATATAACATTTTCATCATCAATGTATAATCTTGTCTGAGCTTTCTAGTTTGTGTTAATTTTTAGATGGATTGTAAGCTTCCTGTGGACAAAGATAGAATTTCATTTTTATTTGTAACTATCATAATCTGCATTGCCATGAATATAGAATGCTGTTCATAATTACTAAATCATTTTTTTGGCATAGTAATGAAAAGAATTGGGTTTATTTTTACAGAGCATTTCTGGGAGACACTGGATTGAATAATTGAAATATTAGCATTGTGTACTACTTAAAAATGTTCTGCTGCTGCTAAGTCTCTTCAGTCGTGTCTGACTCTGTGCGACCCCATAGATGGCAGCCCACCAGGTTCCTCTGTCCCTGGGATTCTCCAGGCAAGAATACTGGAGTGGGTTGCCATTTCCTTCTCCAATGCATGCATGCATGCTAGTTCGCTTCAGTCATGTCTGACTCTGGGCAACTCTGTGGACAGCAGCCCACCAGACTCCTCTGTCCACGGGATTCTCTAGGCCAGAATACTGGAGTGGATTGCCATTTCCTTCTCCAAAAATGTCCTGTCTGCCTTTAAAAAATCTTTTTTCATTGATGAATTATCTCAAGTTTGATATACTGTGTTAGATTTCTAGGTCCAGAACTTACTGTGTAGTTCTGGACAAGTTACTTAAAAGCCTCTGTTTTTCCATCATTAACATGGGAAAAATAGACTTCACAGGTTGATATAATATTTAAATAATGTATAAAAATGGTTTAGCACAGAGATTAGTAAATATTCATTACCCAAAGATGTTTGTTTTACTGTGTCTTTGTGGTTATATCCTAGAATTTCTAAAATTAAGAGTCCATAGTCCATTTGACATTTGGGTTTGATTCTTTCAAGACATTCAGCATAGTAAACCTACATCTGATACAATTAGATATTTTATATTTATTATATCATCAGACTATTCAGAAAATCTATTTTGGTACAAGATCCAACAGAACTATTTCTCTTAAGATTCCAGCTTAGATTTTAAAAAGTTTAGATTATGCAAATGCAAGTCTAGAAGATATAGATATAATTGATTTGTTGGTGAGATATTAGAGAAATTATTTAAATTAAAAAACATTGACTTAATTTTTCTACGTAACTATTGAACCATGTGAGTGAATGTGTACTAATCATGTTGTACTCCTTTTGTTCAAAATGTATTTGAGGATATCACTTCTCCGGAGGAGGATCACTTTTTATTCTTTCTTCCTGAGGTTATTAGGTACAAATAAATGTACACTGTCATAGCTGGTTCTTTTCTAAATAGTATGTACTGAAATAGGATATTAGTGCTAGTGCAAAATATTGAATTAAATTTTGACAGTTTAAAATTTGTAGTATTTTAATGCAGCAAAATCATTAAGGATAGGGAGAGTTTATTAAGCATAGAAACATCAACCCTTGATGATATCTCATTGATACCCATTTAATAGTTTCCATATCCAGAGGATGTCTCTGTGAGTACTCCTCCATTATTCACCAGAAAAAAATAAAAGTGCTTTATGAAAACTATCAAAATCAATTAGAGTTTGTCCACTTTGGGGGGCCAATGAGGCAGAGAATTAACCTCCAACTAATTTCCAAAGTCATTTACCAGCTGATGGCTTAGTACATTTACTGCCACAGGCACCAGGCACTTTGAAACATTTGCAGAATGCATGCTGTAGAGTGCAAGAAACGTATCATCTGGGTCATGATAGATCCATGAGCAATGCTCGTTTACTTTACACTCATAAAGTCCCCTGGGGTCCAGAAAATACAGAATTTAATTTTAAGTAATTAATTGTAAAATGCCTCTTAAAAAAATGCCTCTAAAGTCAACAAGAAATTCTGTGCTCTCTTAAGTAAAGTAAAAATTTTCTATTTTGTTAAGTTATTCTAAAGGGCACCATGAAGATAGATCATTGATATGAGTTCAAATTAGTTTTACCTTGAAATCCTTTTGTAATAACCAGGAGCCACCTCCAGACATTATGACTTTTAAAGATGACAATACCTCTTATAGTGATCAATTGTTTAAAAATGAAATCATAATGGCTTAATAGATACTATGGTCTAATTATCTTCTAGCTTCTAAATTATTGGAGTAGATATTACAAACATATTAATTCTCCATGGGCACACTTTTTACTTGTCTAGAGATTTATTCAAAGTCTAATTATTTTATATTTTTACAGTAATCACTGTTTATATCATTTGAGGGTCTGATTTGGACATTAGTCTAAATCTGGGAAAAATTTTATGTTTAAGGATATATATGTGAGTAATAAGTGTTACTTTATATAAAAGCATTAACTGAATATGAGATAAGCTAGGAAGAATATGTTTCCAAAGGTATCAGATTAACAGGATGAGAATATGTAACTCTGTGCTTAGCATCAACATGTCTAAGACAGTCTTCCTTATGCATTCTGCCAGACAGATAAATTAATCTACATTAGCCTCTAAGAAAAATGACCTAATAAAGATTTTCTAATCTAATAAAGATGTAGTGTGAAAGGAAATTAATATTGGGTTGGGACAAAGAACAAATGAAGTATTTGTTAGGATGTATTCAGACTGCCATCTCCAGCACTGGTTGATTAAATGAGATTAAATCCACATTTTCAAAAGAATGAAAACACTTAATAGTATTTGTTTTGCTTTGTTACTGCAGAGTCTAAACAGGTACAATGTTTCCTAATTCAATCTTGATAATATTTATCTCACTAATTCAAAGGCCTTTGGCTTATAATTATTATGTTATACATATAGAAGGAACTCTCAAGACAATCGCATCAGATATATGAGACAAGTATATTCAAAGGGCTGTTTAAGTAATCAGGAATATCCATAGGAAAAACAGGCAATCTGAGGATTTCTCAGAAATTTACATGAAGTGAAAGTCACTCAGTCATGTCCGACTCTTTGCAAGTCCATGGACTATACAGTCCATGGAATTTTCCAGGCCAGAATACTGGAGTGAGTAGCCTTTCCTTTCTCCAGGGGATCTTCCCAATCCAGGGATCGAACCCAGGTGTCCTGCTTTGCAGGCAGATTCTCTATCACCTGAGCCACAAGGGAAGCCCAATAACGTATTAAGTATGCCATATACCCCATTAAATTTTAATAAAGTAGAATTAACCCACTGAAATAATGTTCTAATGTGACAGTAAGTTGGGAATTGCTGAGGCAAGCAACAAATATCAGGAAGCAAACTAAAGACAGGTGGGCAAGAAAGAATTCCAGTGGTCATAAGGCAACCAAGTATGTTAAGTCTATGCAGATGCTGAATATAAAAGTTAATATTTGGGAACAACTCTTCATGTTGTTTGGTCGCTAAGTCACGTCTGACTCTTTTGTGACCCCTTGGACTGTAGTCTGCCAGCCTCCTCTATCGATGGGATTTCCCTGGCAAGCCTACTGGAGTGAGTTGCATTTCCTTCTCCATTCTCAGAAATGTACATATCTTCAAATGTCTCCTGTCTCCTCCAAGCATATATGATTATTATTAAAATTCTCACAAGTTAATGAATAATGTGGACTTTTCTCCAGAAATACCTGAGATTGATCACCATTCCATGAACTTAGGGCCATGCAGGAGGTGCAGACCTAAGCGGTGGGGCTGAAGAGGCAGAGGATGGAAGGAGGACGTAGAAGAGGAAGCTGGCTCATTCCAAATGCTTTTTACAGAGTAAAGGAAACCATTGAAAAAGTGACAACCTACCGAATGAGAGAAAATATTTGCAACTTATGTGACTAATTAAGAGTTAATATCCAACATATAGAAACAGTTCATACAACTAAAAAAAAAAAAAGTCCAATTTAAAAATGGACAGACGACATGAACAGATATTTTTTCCAAAGGAGAGGTTCAGATGGCCAACAGGCATATGAAAAGATTCTCAATATCTCTAATCAGGTAAACTCAAATCAAAACCACAATGATCTATCACCTTACACCTATTAGAATTGTTGTTGTTGTTTAGCCACTAAGTCATGTCTGACTCTTTGCAACCCCATGGACAGTGGCCCACCAGGCTCCTCTGTCCAAGGGATTTCCCAGGCAAGAATAGTGGAGAATGTTGCCATTTCCTTCTCTGGGGATCTTCCCGACCCAGGGATCCAGCCTTTGTCTGCAGCTTAGCAGGCAGATTCTTTACCACTGAGCCACCTGGGAAGCCCATGTATCAGAATTGTTGTTCAGTCACGCAGTCATGTCTGACTGTTTGAGACCCCATGGACTCCAGCATGCCAGGCTTCCCTGTCCTTCAATATTTCCCAGAGTTGCTCAAACTCATGGCCATTGAGTCAAAATGCCATCCAACTGTCTCATCCTCTGTCATCCCCTTCTTCTCCTGCCTTCAATCTTTCCCAGCATCAGGGTCTTTTCCAATGAGTCCACTCTTCACATCAGGTGGCCAAAGTATTGCGCTTCAGCTTCAACCTCAGTCCTTCCAATGAATATTCAGGGTTGATTTCCTTTAGGATTGACTAACAGTCAACAACTTCAGTCCTTCCAATGAATATTCAGGGTTGATTTCCTTTAGGATTGACTGGTTTGATCTTGCAGTACAAGAAACTCTCAAGAATCTTCTCTAGCACCACAGTTTGAAGACGTCAATTATTTAGTGCTTGGCCTTTTTCTATCATTAAAAATAAGATAGACAGTGTTCGTGAGGTTTTACAGAAAAGGGAATCCTCATAAACTGTTGGTGGGAATATGAATTAGTGCCGCCAATGTGGAAAACATTATAGAAGTTTCTCAAAACACTAAAAATGGAGCTACCATGTGACCCAACAATTCCACTCTTGGGTACATAGCCGAAAAAACAAAAAACACTAATACATGAAAATACATGAACCCCTATGGCCATAGCAGCATTATTTACAATTGCCAAGATATGAAAGCAACCAAGTATCCATCAACACTTAAATGGATAAGAAAGATGTGCTATGTATGCACAATGGAATAATACTCCTCCATAAAAAGGAATTAAATTTTGCCATTTGTAGCAACATGGATAGACTTAAAGAGCATTATGCTTATTGAGTGAAATAAGTCATAGAAAGACAAATACTCTATGATATCACTTATATGTGGAATCTAAAAATACAACAAACCAGTGACTATAATAAAAAAGAAGCAGATTCATAGATTTAGAGTGCGAACTAGTGCTTATCAGTATCAGGGGAAGGGGCACTGTGGGGTTAAGGGAATGGGATGTATAAATGATTAGGTGAAAGATAGGCTCAAAGATGTACAGTACAACATGGGAATATAGCCAATATTTTGTAATATCTATAAATGGAAAGTTACCTTTTTCTATCTTCATGGTGCCCTTTAGAATAACTTAACAAAATAGAAAATTTTTACTTTACTTAAGAGAGCACAGAATTTCTTGTTGACTTTAGAGGCATTTTTTTAAGAGGCATTTTACAATTAATTACTTAAAATTAAATTCTGTATTTTCTGGACCCCAGGGGACTTTATGAGTGTAAAGTAAACGAGCATTGCTCATGGATCTATCATGACCCAGATGATACGTTTCTTGCACTCTACAGCATGCATTCTGCAAATGTTTCAAAGTGCCTGGTGCCTGTGGCAGTAAATGTACTAAGCCATCAGCTGGTAAATGACTTTGGAAATTAGTTGGAGGTTAATTCTCTGCCTCATTGGCCCCCCAAAGTGGACAAACTCTAATTGATTTTGATAGTTTTCATAAAGCACTTTTATTTTTTTCTGGTGAATAATGGAGGAGTACTCACAGAGACATCCTCTGGATATGGAAACTATTAAATGGGTATCAATGAGATATCATCAAGGGTTGATGTTTCTATGCTTAATAAACTCTCCCTATCCTTAATGATTTTGCTGCATTAAAATACTACAAATTTTAAACTGTCTAAATTTAATTCAATATTTTGCACTAGCACTAATATCCTATTTCAGTACATACTATTTAGAAAAGAACCAGCTATGACAGTGTACATTTATTTGTACCTAATAACCTCAGGAAGAAAGAATAAAAAGTGATCCTCCTCCGGAGAAGTGATATCCTCAAATACATTTTGAACAAAAGGAGTACAACATGATTAGTACACATTCACTCACATGGTTCAATAGTTACGTAGAAAAATTAAGTCAATGTTTTTTAATTTAAATAATTTCTCTAATATCTCACCAACAAATCAATTATATCTATATCTTCTAGACTTGCATTTGCATAATCTAAACTTTTTAAAATCTAAGCTGGAATCTTAAGAGAAATAGTTCTGTTGGATCTTGTACCAAAATAGATTTTCTGAATAGTCTGATGATATAATAAATATAAAATATCTAATTGTATCAGATGTAGGTTTACTATGCTGAATGTCTTGAAAGAATCAAACCCAAATGTCAAATGGACTATGGACTCTTAATTTTAGAAATTCTAGGATATAACCACAAAGACACAGTAAAACAAACATCTTTGGGTAATGAATATTTACTAATCTCTGTGCTAAACCATTTTTATACATTATTTAAATATTATATCAACCTGTGAAGTCTATTTTTCCCATGTTAATGATGGAAAAACAGAGGCTTTTAAGTAACTTGTCCAGAACTACACAGTAAGTTCTGGACCTAGAAATCTAACACAGTATATCAAACTTGAGATAATTCATCAATGAAAAAAGATTTTTTAAAGGCAGACAGGACATTTTTGGAGAAGGAAATGGCAATCCACTCCAGTATTCTGGCCTAGAGAATCCCGTGGACAGAGGAGTCTGGTGGGCTGCTGTCCACAGAGTTGCCCAGAGTCAGACATGACTGAAGCGAACTAGCATGCATGCATGCATTGGAGAAGGAAATGGCAACCCACTCCCTGTCTCTTATACACATCTTATATCTTGTTGACCATTAGTCTCATTTTGTTTTATTTTCCTTTGAAGTAAAAGGTAATAATTTTAATAACATACTATAAGCTGACACAACTGTAACTATAATACTATGTTATCTACCAACAAGGATTTATTTCATTGCACTAAGAATTATTTTTGAGGTATCTTTGATAAACTTATAAAGATTTTTATACTGAAGTCTTCTCAAACCAGGATTGACAGAAGAATCTATGTATAAACTAGAATACAAAATCTCTGTACTTTTTCACATAAACGGGAAATATCAAAAGAAATTCTAATTTTCAATGGATTACTTTGACATATGCCTTCTCCCAAATCCCATCAACAGGGGTTCTTTGCATTCAGTGAGAGTTACTCTATAAAACAGTTGAGAAATATTATTAAGAAAGCAAAATTATAAGGGTACCTCATTTCTTCAAATCTTCTTTTTGACAATATCATCAGTGAATTAAATCCTGCAAATGTAGCAGATGGCATAAACAAGCTGCTTTTATCAACACATAGCACATGCAAAAGATTAATTGAACTACCTCATCATAAATTATGTCTGTGTATGTGTGTATATATATATATATGTCTAGCAACATTTAGAACTAAGTGATGTTTATTCCCATAGTTTAGTGGAATAACATTAATTATAATCATAGCAGTTCAAACGCTACTAAAAATAAACTATGAAACTGTGAGTGTATTTTTTAAATTAAATGTTATTTAACCCCTCTTGGTATTGGAAATGATACTTTAATAGGCTTTAACAATTGAAGACTCACACTCATCTAAAGATGATGGCATTCTGCTGGTTGGTGTTCTGTGCAAAAGCCATGGCAACCTGCAGGTTCCGAATACTATTTCAAAACATTTACCCCCAAAAGTGTACAATTTCAAAATGGCATTAAAGAACTTGTGACACAGTTGACTGGCTCTGGTTCTCAAACATAAGGAAAAAAATATGAGCTGGTTTCATGTCTTGACTGTTATAAATAACGTTGCAAAGGGGCTGCAGATATTTCTACAAGATAGTGATTTTATTTCCTTTGAATATATGTCCAGGAGTGTAATTGCTGGATCATATAGTAGTACTATTTTTTTTTTTTAAGAATCACTGTTTTCCATAATGGCTGCACCATTTACATTCCACTAATAGTGCACATTTGCCTTTTTCTGGTTATCAGTGATGTTGAGCAAGTTTGTATGTATCTCTTGGCTCATTTGTATGTTTTCTTTGGGAAAATGTTTGTTTAGATTCTCTGCTCATTTTTTAGTCAGATTGTATTGGTCATTGAGTAATATGAGCTTTTTATATTTTTTGGATATTAACCCCTTACCAGATATATGATTTGCAAATGTTTTCTTATATTCAGTAGGCTCCTTTATATATATATATATATATATATATATATATATAATTTCCTTTGCTGTGCAGAAGCTTTTTAGTTTCATGTGGCCCTAGTATTTACTTTCACTTTTTACATCTTTGCTTTTGGTGTCAAATCCAAAAATCATTCCAAGACCAATGTTAAGGAACTTATTCCCTATATTATCTTCTAGGAGTTTAATGGTTTTAGTTCTTCTGTTTAAGGCTTTAATCCATTTGAGTTGATTTTTGTGCAGAGTATACACAAAACCCCTTGGTCCAGTTTCATTCCCTTACATGTAGCTGCACAGTTTTCCCAACACTGTTTATTAAGAGATTCTTCTTTCCCTATTGTATATTCTTGACTCCTTTCTCATAAGTTAATTGACTCTATATGTGCAAGTTTATTTCTGGGTTTTCAATTCTGTTCCATTGATCTATATGTCTGTCTTTATACCAATATCATTCAGCTTTGATTACTATAGTTTTTAATATAATATGAAGTCAAGGTGTGTGATGTCCCCAGCTTTGTTCTTTTTCAAGATTGCTCTGGCTAGTCAAGGTTTAGGGGTTCCATACATACTTTAGCATTGTTTTTTCTATTTCTGTGAAAAATACCAGTGCCATTTTGATAGGAATTGCATGAATTTGTATATTTTTAGGATAGTATGGACATTTAAATAATATTAATTCTTCTATTCCATGTTCATTAGATATCTTTCCATTTATTGTATATTCACTTAAAAATCTTATGACCTATGGCGTGCTGCGATTCATGGGGTCGCAAAGAGTCGGACACGACTAAGCGACTGAACTGACTGACTGACTGACTTAGCATTGTTTTTTCTATTTCTGTGAAAAATACCAGTGCCATTTTGATAGGAATTGCATGAATTTGTATATTTTTAGGATAGTATGGACATTTAAATAATATTAATTCTTCCATTCCATGTTCATTAGATATCTTTCCATTTATTGTATATTCACTTAAAAATCTTATGACCTGTTTTCTCAAATTTGCTTTATTTGTCTTTCTTCTTGTGATCAAGTTTGAATAAGTGAATTTATGTACTATTCTAATTGGTGATTTTAAATAGATTTAACTACTTTATAAGTTATTATCCTAAAATGCAAATCTTTGCAGTTTGTTACATTGGTGATCCTTTGCTTGCAAATTTTCAATTTGATTGCTACCATTTTTCTAGAATGACTCTGCCTAATGCCAGTCAATTTTTCACACAATAGAAAAAAATGTTTTTCTTAACAGAGACTAGATCGTATCTCCAGTCATCCCCCTAAGCAGCTTCAATGCCATCTCAACACACGCAGAGGGATTTAAAAAATATATCCATTTCCTTGTGAGGTCCTCTAAGGCCCTGAATAATCAGTCTCCTTCCTGGCATTCTAATTGTATTCTCTACCAGTCTCCCTTTTCTCATTATATTCTCATTGCATTATTGTTCTTTCAATTAATTAAAAAGCCACATTCTTTCCCATATTGAGCTTTGTGTATGTGCTGACCCTCCGATGAATGCTGTTTTCCTGCTCTGTGTCACAGACTTGATTCCTCTTTCTTAGACAGTCTCTTCCTGACCAATTCACTTACCTGTTAGTGAATTTTCCTCTTCTGTTTGGCTCCCCTTTTCCTTAGTGAAACAATTTTAAAATTTGTAAGTATTATACAATTTTATTTTTCTCCTATATCCAAAGTTAGCACAAAGCCAAATAAAGACAGGCCACTTTCTTGCTTTATACATCAACACATTCCCTAATATAGTTCTTTAGAACTCAGCATCAATCTAATTTTGTGAATGAACAAATAAATGAATAACTAGGTGCTCAATAAATATATGTAAATTGTGTGTCAATCCCAATTGATTTCCCAGAATGTGGCAGTCATAAAGGGAATTGAAAAATATTTTTAGTGAAGAAAAAATATATAAAGTAGGAAATGCATCAGTTTTTTTAATGTACAATAGTTGATTTCCAAAATGTCATTGATGGATTAAATTGTTTACTGCATAGGAATATTGAATGCCTCAACTTTGACGTATTACAGTTTTACTCTAAAGGTAGATTTATACTGTCAGATGTCAAAAAATGTTTTGTGACATCCAGATGTAATATTTATCTTTCAAGTTTCTTCTCAGTTTTCTTTTCTGATTAAATTAAGGTAATGTAAAACAGCTTGGTAACAAAAATTTTTATGTTTCTGCAATTATCTCTGCAGGGAATTAATGTTAGTCATACAGCATATGCTATGCTATGCTAAGTCACTTCAGTCGTGTCTGACTCTGTGCGACACCACAGACAGCAGCCCACCAGGCTACCTCATCCCTGGGATTCTCCAGGCAAGAACACTGGAGTGGGCTGCCATTTCCTTCTCCAATGCATGAAAGTGAAAAGTGAAAGTGAAGTCGCTCAGTCCTGTTCGACCCTCAGCGACCCCATGGACTGCAGCCTTCCAGGCTCCTCCGTCCATGGGATTTTCCAGGCAAGAGTACTGGAATTGGGTGCCATTGCCTTCTCCCATCCGTACATGACTACTGGAAAAAACATAGCTTTGACTAGACGGACCTTTGTTGGCAAAGTAATATCTTTGCTTTTTAATATGCTGTCTAGATTGGTCATAGCTTTTCTTCCAAGGAGCAAGTGTCTTTTAATTTCATGGCTGCACTCACCATCTGCAGTGATTTTGGAACTCAAGAAAATCAAGTTTCTCACTCTTTCCATTGTTTCCCCATCTGTTTGCCATGAACTGATGGGACCAGATGTCTTGATTTTCATTTTTGAATGTTAAGTTTTATGTGAGCTTTTTCACTCTCTTCTTTCATTTCCATCAAGAGGCTCTTCAGTTCCTCTTCACTTCTGCCATACAGGTGGTGTTATCTGCATATTTGAGGTTATTGATATTTCTCCTGATAATGTTGATTCCAGCTTGTGCTTCATCCAGCCCAACATTTCACATGATGTATTCTTCATATAAGTTAAATGAGCAGGGTAACAATGAACAACCTTGACATCCACCTTTCCCAAATTGGAACCAGTCGGTGGTTCCATGTCAGGTTCTATCTGTTACTTCTTGACCTGCATACAGATTTCTCAGGAGGCAGGTAAGGTGGTCTAGTATTCCCATCTATTGAAGTATTTTTCACAGATTGTTGTGATCCACACAATCAATAAAGCTTTGGCATAGTCAAGAAAGCTGAAGTAGTTGTTTTTCTGGAACTCTCTTACTTTTTTGATGATCCAGAGGATGTTGACAATTTGATCTCTGGTTCTTCTTCAGTTCAGTTCAGTTCAGTCGCTCAGTCGTGTCGGACTCTGTGCGACCCCATGAATCGCAGCACGCCAGGCCTCCCTGTTCATCACCGTCTCTCAAAGTTCACTCAGACCCATGTCCATCGAGTCCGTGATTCCATCCAGTCATCTCATCCTCGGTCGTCCCCTTCTCCTCCTGCCCCCAATCCCTCCCAGCATCAGAGTCTTTTCCAATGAGTCAACTCTTCGCATGAGGTGGCCAAAGTACTGGAGTTTCAGCTTTAGCATCATTCCTTCCAAAGAAA
>SJYT01078587.1:395510-413339 GCA_006410635.1 Cephalophus harveyi
AGCCTGGCTTGGAGGATTTTGAGCATTACTTTACTAGCATGTGAGATGAGTGCAATTGTGCGGTAATTGGAGCATTCTTTTGCATTGCCTTTCTTTGGAATTGGAATGAAAACTGACCTTTTCCAGTCCTGTGGCCACTGCTGAGTTTTCCAAATTTGCTGGCAGATTGAGTGCAGCACTTTCACAGCATCATCTTTCAGGATTTGAAACAGCTCAACTGGAATTCCATCACCTCCACTAGCTTTGTTCGTAGTGATGCTTTCTAAGGCCCACTTGACTTCACATTCCAAGAAGTCTGGCTCTAGATTAGTGATCACATCATCATGATTATCTGGGTCGTGAAGATCTTTTTTGTACAGTTCTTCCGTGTATTCTTGCCACCTCTTCTTAATATCTTCTGCTTCTGTTAGGTCCAGACCATTTCTGTCCTTTATCGAGCCCATCCTTGCATGAAATGTTCCCTTGGTATCTCTAATTTTCTTGACGAGATCTCTAGTCTTTCCCATTCTGTTATTTTCCTCTATTTCTTTGCATTGATCACTGAAGAAGGCTTTCTTATCTCTTCTTGCTATTCTTTGGAACTCTGCATTCAGGTGCTTATATCTTTCCTTTTCGCCTCTCTTCTTTTCACAGCTATTTATAAGGCCTCCCCATCCAGTGTGAACATCTGGAAGTTTTGGTTCATGTTGTTGAAGCCTCACATGGAGAATTTTGAGCATTACTTTGTTAGTGTGTGTGATGAGTGCAATTGTGCTGTAGTTTGAACATTCTTTGGCATTGCCTTTCTATGGGATTGGAATGAAAGTGACCATTTCCAGTCCTGTGGCCATTACTGAGTTTCCAAATTTGCTGGCATATTGAGTGCAGCACTTTCACAGCATCATCTTTTAGGACTTGAATTAGCTCAGCTGGAATTCCATCACCTCCACTAGCTTTTGTTCATAGTCATGTTTCCTAAGGCCCACTTGACTTCACACTCCAGGATGTCTGGCTCTTGGTGAGTGATCACACCATTGTGGTTATCTGGCTCATGAAGATCTTTTTTGTATAGTTTTTCTGTGTGTTCTTGCTACCTCTTCTAATATCTTCTGCTTCTGTTAGGTCCATCCCATTTCTGTCCTTTATTTTGACTATCTTTGTATGAAATGTTCCCTTGATTTCTCTAATTTTCTTGAAGTTATCTCTAGTCTTTCCCATTCTATTGTTTTCCTCTATTTCTTTGCATTGATCACTGAGGAAGGCTTTCTTATCTCTCCTTGCTATTCTTTGGAACTCTGCATTCAGATGTGTACACCTTTCCTTTTGATTTAATCTTCCAGGAGCAAAACAGGTGTGAAAAGCCAGCCCAGTCAAAGAAGATGCCCCCCACATTCAAATAGCATCTTGGCGAAGTCCTGTTCAGAGACCTTGAGAAATTGAATTAGACCTGTCACAGCTGGGGGTGGGAGGAACTTACTCAGTTTTGGTGAGGCTCTCAGAGATTCCAAATGGCTTTTTAGGAATACTGAAGTTACAGTGTCCACTCAGAACTAAAAAAATGAGTATCTCATAGGTATTTTTGTGTATGGCGGAATCATGACTAAGTGTCTAGTTTTGAACCTTTTCTCTCACACTTAAGAAATATAAAACTGGACAAAATACATGGAGCACCTGCACTCAGGCAATAAAAACTGTCAGAAAAAGGTTTTTATATTTGAAAGAAGGGAAACATAAGAGGTAAATCCCACAATTATTTTAGTTTTTTCTCTGGTAGAACTTTGCAGGTCATAGCACAGGGAAGAATCAACCAAACATGCTGGGACAACGGAATAGAAACATGCAAAAGAATGAAATTGGACTTTAATTGGCACTGTATAAAATTAGGTAAAAATGGATCAAATATATAAATGGGAGAACTAACTGAAACTATAAAACCCTTAGCAAAAAACATAGGACTTAAATCTTGAAAACTCTGATTTGGCAAAACATTCTTTAAATACAATACCAAAAGTATGAGCAACAAAAAGAAAAATTGATGATTTCAGCTTCTCAAAATTAAAAAGTGCATGCTTCAAAAGTCTCCATCAACCAACAGTGAACTTCCAGCACAATGTGAGAAAATAAGCCCTAATTTTAAAGCCACCTTTTGATGCCTATTAATCTTCTTGCATTTAAAAGCCTCTGAAACAAGACTATGATGAAGAGACTGTGAATACCATTGTAAAATGCCTGTGGTAGACAGAATTCTCAATTGGCGCACAGCATTCCTGCTCCTGGAATCCAAATCTTTGTGTTATCACCTCCACTTGAGTGCAGGTAAATCTGACTTGCTTCTCACAGGTGGAATATGGTGAAAGTGATCAGATAATTACATCTCTGAATGCATTATGTTGAATGAAACTCCATCTTAGCAGGTTGAAGAGAGATTTCTTGTTAGCCCTGAAGGCACAAACTGCCATGTTGTGTAGAGAGCCATGTGATATGAAATGGAGAAAGCATCTAGGAACTGAGGACCTCACTCTCCAATCACAAGGAAGTGAATGCTGCAGACAAGTACCTTGGGAAGGGAACAGCCCAAGCCTGAGATGAAATCCCAGTCCTGGACAATAGGTTCAACCTGGTAAGAGTGTGGGCAGAGGACACAGTAGCTATACCAGGACTCCTATATAGGAAACACTAAAGATAAAAAATAGGTGTTTCAAGCATCAAAATTTGTGATAAATTTTTTTATGCAGCTTTAGAAAGCTAAAACAATACCCCAAGGGAAACAATCTCTCCAGTTAAAATAAGTTGGTTACATATTTTCTAGTAAATGTTCTTTGAGGTCATTATTAACTGGCCCTGTGAGTTCTTAATTTTTCAATTAAGTATTGACATATAAATGCTTAAAAATATCCAACTAAAACATTTAATCTTCACTTCATTATTATAATACTGGTTTTTAAACCATCCCTTGAACTCTAAGATGCAGACTTCTTCAAAGGATGCACTTTATCTAATTTGTATTCATTAACAACTTATCAATATGTCAAACTCGAGTCTGCTACTTAAAAATATTAATTTAATGATGAAATTTAAATTGTCTAAGAATGAGTTAAATTGCAAGTCAACTGTATTTACAAACCCAAACATAACGGTACTGTAAAAAAATTCTAAGAAAATTATCTGCCAATAAGAATTTATACTTCTCTGTGCTACTATATGCTTAGAAGGATGATAACAGCATAAGAAAGGAAAGGAAAAAGGAAATGAGGAAGGAATGAAGAAAGGGAGAGAAGAAGGAAGGATAGCAAATAACCACGATAGGGCCATATTTAGAGAAGGGCACAGAAATAGCTTGTTAATAAATACATGTTGCATGATAATTTAAAATAAATGTTCAAGTAACACTCAGATGAGGAAAGTCCTGAAGGAAATTTCTAGTCTTAATTTGAATACAATCAACTAATCAAGTTGCTGAAAGTAAGTTTCAGTTGGAGAAAGAAAGATAGATTTTTCATATAAATACATGGGGTTGAATTTTTGTGGGTGTGTATGTGTGTGTGTGTGTGCACATGTGCATGCAACTCTAGAGGAATTGTCTTTGGAGGAAAGACACCAAGAATTCTACTATTTAGCTGGGCAAAAACAGATATAATCAAGGTAAAATTTCATCTCATTTATACCTCTTTTGTTTTTTAATGGACAGTATTGTTTTTGTTCATTAATTTTTCACATGTATTTGAGTCATGTGGACATGTTAAATGCTACCTCATTGTACTCACTGATAGTTTTCTTTTGAACTATATGGCCTCCTGAACTCTAGTGCCTGCTATAATGGTAATTGTAATTTCTTTTTTAATTTTTTGAATCTTATCAACTTCTGTTCATGATGCCTCAGTGTCTAAAATGTACAATAATTTCTTAAGAGAAAATAAAGCTTAAAGAGCTTTTGAATCATCTACTATTAGGCTTAAAGTTAAATTATTTTTATTAATCTTGAAAATCATTACTAGTCAAAATGTAAAGCTTTCTTTCCTTTGGAAGATGTCAGGAAATAGTTAAGAGAGTTTAAAGAAAAAGACTATAGAAAATAATTTGAAGATGAAAGGAGATTTTCTTGGAAATACCATGGCCATTTAATTTTTTTTAAAAGCAACATTTACAAAATAGCATGTCAGTATAACAAATTACATTGGTAAATTTAAAATGATTTTGAGTGTCTTTGATATACCTGAGGTTTGACTTCTAAAAAAATCTTAGATTTCTGAATCATTGATTGAATTTTTCAGCTCGTTCAATTCCTAGAGACCCAAAGATCTATGAGAATCCACGAGAAACTGAACCAAGAGTTCATACTTGAAAGAAACATTAGTTTCATTGTAGAAATAAGTGATGATAGAAAAGTAAAGAAAATAGAATATAAATACAATTTTTGGCATGTTTTCAGTCAGTGGGTACTAAAAGAATAGATCAAAACTTTCCAAAAAGCTAGTAGTTAGGTATATATCATAGTCCTGGTACCCAGATTCCTTTCAGATTGGAAATTCTCAGAAAGTGAAAGCCCATTTATCGGTACTCAGGAAGCTGAAAACCATGAGTCATATTTAAATTCATATAAAAATATGCACAGTGTCCATGAATATATATTATCAGATAACATTGCTAATGATGGTTACTCCTCTTAAAAATTATTACAAAAATAATGAACATGTTGCTTGTGATTTGTTGTTACCTAGAAAAATTTACTTTCCTCTTCAATTGGAAGAAAAACCCCTAAAGCTACTGGATTGTGTGTTTCCTAGAAGACCACCTGCGCTAACTGCATGGAGAGATGGCCACCTACACTTTTATCACCTGATATGACTTGTGCACATACCTATTACAGATCCATTAACACTATATTTGCAGTAGTAGACTTACTGCATATCTCCTCTATTTGTCTGTAAAGCCAGTTGGGAACATTTCTTATCCTCATTTCTTTCAGGATACCCTAGCACCTTTAAAAGGCCTGGAACACCATAAGCACCAATAAAAACATATTGAATAAATATCAACAACTATCAGGACTAAATCCAGCACAATCTCAACCTTTCCACAGTTATGACCCATCTTAGAATGTACCCCATCTTTCATCAGGACAAAAAATATGAGAAGGTAATCTTTTCCCAAGTTTGCTTGCTATTACTAATATTCACACCTGTTTCTCTTCTGTGATTGTTTTTATCACTCATCAATTAAGAAAGAGTACATGATAACTTGAGTCAAAGTAAGGACTTAGAGAGTTCAAAAGGTGGTTTACTTTGGTAGTCATCCAGAATCACATATGTCCTTCATTCATGAAGCAACATTCATAAACTTCTGTCCAAAGTCTTTTAGGCCAAGTATCATTGCATATTGCTAGCATTAATATTGACAAAGTCAAGGCACCACTACCTAGAGTAGCCCTCTGTTATATATATATATCAGTTCAGTTCAGTTCAGTCGCTCAGTCGTGTCTGACTCTTTGCGACCCCTTGAATCGCAGCATGCCAGGCCTCCCTGTTCATCACCATCTCTTGGAGTTCACTCAGACTCATGTCCATCGAGTCCGTGATGCCATCCAGCCATCTCATCCTTGGTCGTCCCCTTCTCCTCCTGCCCCCAGTCCCTCCCAGCATCAGAGTCTTTTCCAATGAGTCAACTCTTCGCATGAGGTGGCCAAAGTACTGGACTTTCAGCTTTAGCATCATTCCTTCCAAAGAAATCCCAGGGCTGATCTCCTTCAGAATGGACTGGTTGGATCTCCTTGCCGTCCAAGGGACTCTCAAGAGTCTTCTCCAACACCACAGTTCAAAAGCATCAATTCTTCGGCGCTCAGCCTTCTTCACAGTCCAACTCTTACATCCATACATGACCACAGGAAAAACCATAGCCTTGACTAGAGATATGTGCTAAGTCACTTCAGTCATGTCCGATTCTGTGTGACTCTGTGTACTATAGCCTGCCAGTCTCCTCTGTCCAAGGATTCTTCAAGCAAGAATACTGGGGTGGGGTGCCAGGCTCTCCTACAGAAAACTTCCCAACCCAGAAATTGAACCTGCGTCTGTTATATCTAAACTGCATTGGCAGGTGAACTCTTTACCACTAGCACCACTTGGGAAGCCTGTGTGTATATGTGTGTGTGTGTGTTCCCAGGGCTGATCTCCTTCAGAATGGACTGGTTGGATCTCCTTGCAGTCCAAGGGACTCTCAAGAGTCTTCTCCAACACCACAGTTCAAAAGCATCAATTCTTCGGCGCTCAGCCTTCTTCACAGTCCAACTCTTACATCCATACATGACCACAGGAAAAACCATAGCCTTGACTAGAGATATGTGCTAAGTCACTTCAGTCATGTCCGATTCTGTGTGACTCTGTGTACTATAGCCTGCCAGTCTCCTCTGTCCAAGGATTCTTCAAGCAAGAATACTGGGGTGGGGTGCCAGGCTCTCCTACAGAAAACTTCCCAACCCAGAAATTGAACCTGCGTCTGTTATATCTAAACTGCATTGGCAGGTGAACTCTTTACCACTAGCACCACTTGGGAAGCCTGTGTGTATATGTGTGTGTGTGTGTGTGTCTGTAAATTTATACTTATATGGAGCCACATATGCAATTAAGAAAATATTAATACCTCCATAAATAAGGTAAAATAATATGAAATTAATATTAATGATGTTTTACTCGCTCAATAGATAATATTTGAACATGGAATTTCTTTGAAGAAAATATTAACGAGATCATATAAATGACATGAAAATATTAGCATAAGTGACACTATTTAAAGTTAGAGCTAGGATATTCTACAAGTGCAAGTCACTGTACTCTAGAATATTTTCAAGATTTTATTTATCCAGTGTCAGCTTTGATATTTCCTGTTCGAGCTGCTTTAAACAACAGCAGTGAATAAAACTCACTGAGCTTTTTCCATTACAATTATTCCCCTTAGAAAAATCACATATGCCTCTTCACCTTTTCCATACATCTAATAGTTAGGAAAGAGAAAAATTATCAACCCGTTAGCCCAAGCCTTTATTAAAATGTTGCAATGCAAGAATAGTTCTAAGATTAATGTTCTGAAGGGAGCAAATAACTGAAAGATTTCATATGATAGAGTGAGGAAAGTTAGTCAATATTTTGTTTTGTTTAAAAATTAGGCCCTGATCATTGTCTCAGAAATTATGGAGAATCTTACACATGGATCATGGGATGGAAAGCATGACTAGAGTCATGACTTAGCAAATGTTTTTTAACAATCTAGTTTCAGTAAGCAATGGAAGGAGGAGAACAAGAAGGTTATTTGGAACTATATGAGTCACAGTGGCATCCAGGATCATTCTTAGTCCTTCCAGTCCTTCCAGTCAGGCCAGCAATGACTTCAAAGTAAACATACTTAGGTCAAATTTCAAAGTCCAGATTTTCACCACTAGCTGATGTTTCTGAGTCTGAATAATTAGTGAGGGCTATTATTATGAGAAGTAATTGAGTCTAGAATGCATTCATCAATTTCTCCTCTGACATTTTGTTTTGTATAGTGATTTCAGTTATCATTAGACTTGGCAGTTACACAGAAGCATTTAAGACTGTAAGCAATACAATGTAGGGCTATGATGGAAAATAAGAGGGATCCTTAGTAATTCATGAATCCTCTGCTTAGTCCTCCAACTATTCCCCTTGTCCTATTAAGGAAAAAAGTACCCCAAATATCAGATTTTATCTGAATCCTTCCTCTGGATGACCCAGAAATTGGTACAAGACCTAGATCTTCATTTTCTTAAAAATACATTTCTTCTGTTGTTTCTTTTATCCCATCATTTTTTTTGTGAAAACATCAAATCTTGGTTAATCTTGTAAATTAAGGCATTAGTAGTAAAAGGAAACATCCCTTTTCTAGCTCTTCCCAACCCAGGAATCGAATCCGGGGTCCCCTGCATTGCATATATGCATGTGTATATATATATATGTATATATAATATATATACACACACACATATACATACACATACATATATACATATACATATATACACATACACATATATACTTATGCGCATATATACTTATGCATATATACTTATATATGCATGTGTGTCTGTATATACATGTATATATATACAGACACACACGCATATATGGTCTTTCCTAATAGTTCATCTGGAAAAGAATCTGCCTGCAACACAGGAGACCTGGGTTCTATCCCTGGGTTGAGAAGATCCCCTTGAGAAGGGAATAGCTACCCCCTCCACTCGTGTTCTTGCCTGGAGAATCCCAGGGACGGGGGAACCTGGTGGGCTGCCATTTATGGGGTCGCACAGAGTCAGACACAAATGAAGCGACTTAGCAGCAGCAGCAGCAGCAGCAGCCACTATACTGGCCTGGAGAATTCCATAGATTCTATAATCCATGTGGTTGCAAAGAGTTGGACACAACTGAGCACCTTTCACTTTATATATAATCCGTTAGCCTTAGAGAAGCCTGCTTTTCTCCTTCCCCTAGCTTTCCTTTGTTCTACCCCCAAAAAGGATTATGTCACTGAACTATTCAAGTACTGTGATTTATCTTTCATGTAGCTTTAGTCTCTTAGGAGACTTGCATTTTTCTTAGCAGACTAGAACAATGGAAAAGCTTGGGAGGATCCAGCAGTATTCTTGTCTGTCTATTGAGTTCTTTCCTTCCACGTTGTCCAAGAAGTTGGCAAGCTGAGACTGATCTTCCTTCCTAAAGCTCTAATGTCTATGACAAAAGCCAAAAATCAGCTCTCTACAAGGTATGGAGCAAAACACTGATTCTCTTCTTTCTGCAGTTACAATCTCTTTATGGATTGTGAATACTTCTTGCACAAATCTTTTTTCATGAACATAGTTGTGAAATACAAAGAGCTAAATTCCAGGTGTATGTTCAGAAAGAAATTGGCAAAAGAAATCATCTTACTTGCTTTGATTCTCAGGTCACCATCCTCAGAAAAATGTTTCTATGTGTATCAGTCAAGCCAGGGTCTAAATAGAAATTTTAAAGACAAAGCCACAAGTAGAAACAATCTTGTTTCTTTGTTAACCACATCCTTTGTCAACGTATATTCTTTCAGGCCCCAGATAAATAAAAGGTGGCTTATTAAGGATAACATGCAAGGTTTCAGAATTCTGAGCTATGGATCCAATCTTTTGATGTCTTCATGCACCCAGCATATTGTGTTTGTCATATCATAATTACTATTTCATAAGTTTGTCTTCTCCATCACAGAAACACCTTAAAATCAGGATCATTTGTTATTCACATTCTTTTTCCAGGTTACCCTATTGCCTAGCAGGCACTTGATGTTTGCTGAATAAAAGATCAAAGAAATGACAAAAGAACTACAGGACAGGCCCATAAGACAACCTAGAGAACATTTGACAGATGGAATTTAAAAACTACCACTTGAATGTTCAACTTACATAAAAACATGCTTTAAAAAATAAAATGCCTGGAAATTAATTGTTGAAATCAGTTTGGTTTGTGAAGTGTTGACATAGCAAGCTTAGTGTAGTATCAGTTTCTTTATATTTTTATACATCAAAATGCTTCATGTAAGATAATTAGCTACTGAAGATCACATGTAAATTCCTCTATTAGTTTTTGGAAGTATTCTATCTAGCTATGTCTTTCTACTTTGTGGATACAATTTGTTAATTATTTTCAGAAAATGTTTACCAAAGAGGATAGATCTATATCTAACATTTTATTTTTAGATATAAATCACAGGTAATCAATGCTTCTTTTATCATTATTTTATATAATATTGAGAGATACACTCAAGTATTATTCTAGGCAAAGTAAAATTTAATGAATTTAAAGTGAATATTAAGTGAATATAAAGTGAATATTGAGAGTAATTCTAAGTTATTACAGTTTTAGCAGTTTGCAGAATGGGATTTCTGAAAAGCATTGTGAAAATGCAAAATTGAATGATTTCTCAGCTTGTTTACTTCAACCTTTTTCTTTTGGTAATATTGATTGTTTTGTGTGTTTGTTCTTTGCAGTATTAATTCATCTATTGAAAATAATATTTATTATCTCTAAGACATTATTTTCTGTTCAAAGCTATGATATGAAGAAGAATATGAATCTGGCATAAATAGAAGTGATAAGTGCATTTTAACCAAAAACAAAAGCAATGCCTGAAACCTCCTGAAAACCAAAGTAGTTATTATAAGCTGTAGGGCAGAAGAGGCTTAACTATCACAGTATTCACCTAATTTGTATTCAATAACAGGAGTCTCACTTTTTTAATTTTTAGTGAAAGAAAGTGTCTGCATTGATGTTTTAAAACATAGTGTCTGATATTCCTCTCATTTATTTTGGCCCTTCAGCTATAAGAGAATCAATAAACAACAGGCATAATATTAACATTTTAGATTGTGTCTAAAGTGATTATTCAGCTGGCTTAAATCTGTAAACTCAGGTGGTAATTTTGCAATTACTGTGTTGTGATGTTTCCAGCCTGACCTGTTGTTTTTCAGTTAATAAGTGTTATTTCATGATTGGATCTTTTGCTCTGGAAGTTCTTGAGTTGGCTCCTGTTAGGAAACACTGATTCAGTTAAACACTGCTATGTTTGATTGCTTCTAAATGACTTATTCCAATTTGGAACAGAGAATGGAACTGCATGTTTTCATGTTAATTTAATCTCACTCCATTAGTACTGACACTAATTTATTATTATACACAGTTCTTTGCTACCTGAAACTCAATCAAGACTACTAAAGTTCCACAACTTAATCTCTTCCAGGTAAATAGAAATTGTCTAGAAAATATGCATACATGCTTTAAATATATTTTCTAACATAAATACTGTATTACAGAAGATTTTGTTTCAAAAAAGATTTGTTTCAACCCTGAAAATAAATTCAAAGCTTACTTGAAGATTATTTATTTTGCACTTGTCTGTGTTTACATTTTATTACCCAGTATTTTCTTAAGAGGATTTAAAATGTTCCAGATAATCTCAAATTTCAGTGAGGTGAGGTGAAGTCACTCAGTCGTGTCCGACTCTTTGCGACCCCATGGACTGTAACCTACAAGGCTTCTCTGTCCATGGGATTCTCCAGGCAAGAACACTGGAGTGGATTGCCATTTCCTTCTCCAGGGGATCTTCCCGACCCAGGGATCGAACCCGGGTCTCCCGCATTGGAGGCAGACGCTTTAACCTCTGAGCCACCAGGGAAGCCTAAGTTCCTGCAATTATTCTTTAAAGCTTTTATAAACTAAACCTGTTTTTCTCTAGAGAAAATGAGTTACTAACTTGAAAGTCTTATAAAATTATTCTCATTTAGCTTATGAATCTTACTTTTAATAAGTTCAACCCTGTTTTCAAGTTTATTTCATGTATTTCTGACATTTAGAAATTGTTTGAGACTTTAATGTTTTAAGATTAGGATGCATATACTAGAAACTAAGAGTATCGCATTCACATTTAGTATGCCAGCTGAAAGTTTAGTATTTACAGTGCACTTATATATGTTCATATAAGCTTACATATCTTGCTTGCACTACCAAAAAAGGTGAAAGGTGAAAGAAACATGAAATAAAATATTTAGAAACATTAATATACAGTCCACATGGCTTGGAAATAATGAGAGAGCCCCTAAATATTATGGAGATAAGACCAAGTATAATGCATAGGAGGACAATTCTTCAGATATGGAAATGTCACACTAAGCCTGGGTTATTCTATCATCACACTTTTCTTCAGTCCTCTCAGCCAGGCTTCCCATTGATCCCCATCTCTAGTGAGGTGACTAGTTACAGCCTGTTTCCAATAACTATTGTCTTTGCTTTCAGATCCCCTACACTAAGAAGAAATAAAGGAAAAAGAAAATATACACCTGCTTGTAACAGATTTTCCAAATATATAATCAGATTCTGTGTAACTTTGTATTCAAATGGAAATTTAGAAAAGAATATTTGTTTTTTGTTTTTTTTTTCTGCTTATCACAGGATTAGCCTGAATGTATTATTTCTTGTTCAGTTCCTTTCCTGTGCTTGGTATAGGAGAGAAAGCTTGAACTTTTAGCTAGGAATTAAATCTAATTCTAGAATTTTAAGTTATTTTTTTGATGAGCACTCTAAAACTTTTGAAGAAGGCAATGGCAACCCACTCCAGTACTCTTGCCTGGAAAATCCCATGGATGGAGGAGCCTGGTAAGCTGCAGTTCATCGGGTTTTGAAGGGTCGGACATGACTAAGCGACTTCACTTTCACTTTTCATTTGCATGCATTGGAGAAGGAAATGGAAACCCACTTCAGTGTTCTTGCCTGGAGAATCCCAGGGACGGCGGAGCCTGGTGGGCTGCTGTCTAAGGGGTCTCATGGAGTCAGACACGACTGAAGTGACTTAGCAGCACCAGCAGCTAATACTTTAGCGGTTTCCCAGGTGGTGTTAGTTGTAAAGAACCTATTTGCTAATACAGGAGACTTAAGAGACATGGGTTCAATTTCTGGGTTAGGAGGATCCCCTGGAGAAGGGCATGGCAACCACTCCAGTATTCTTGCCTTGAAGAATCCCATGGATAGAGGAGCCTGGGGAGGGTGGGGGGACGTGGGGGTGGCGATACAGTCCATAGAGTTGCAGAGTCACATACAACTGAAGTGATTTAGCATGCAAGCATATATGCAAATACTTTAGCATTCCCCTATGGAAAGCAGGGGGAGTTGTTCAGTCACTAAGTTATGTCTGACTCTTTGTGATTCCTTGGACTGCAGCACGCCAGGCTTCCCTGTCCTCCACTATCTCCTGGAGTTTGCTCAAGTTTATGCCCATTGATTCAGTGATGCTATCTAGCCATCTCATCTTCTGCTGACCTCTTCTTTTGCCTTAAATCTTTCCCAGCTTCAGGGTCTTTTCCAAAGAGTCAGTTCATCACATCAGGTGGCCAGAGAATTGGAGCTTCAACTTTATCATCAGTACTTCTAATGAATATTCAGGGTTGCTTTCCTTTAGGATTGACTAGTTTAATCACCTTGCACTCCAAGGGACTCTCAAGAGTCTTCTCCAACAATACAATTCAAAAGCATCCATTCTTTGGCATTCACCCTTCTTAGTGGCCCAGCTCTCATATCCATACATGACAACTGGAAAAACCATAATTTTGACTATACAGATCTTTGCTGCCAAAGTGATGTCTCTGCTTTTTAATATGCTGTCTAAGTTTGTCATAGCTTTCCTTCCAAGGAGCAAGCATCTTTTAGCGCAGAAACAAGTGGAGTAATATT
Source organism: Cephalophus harveyi (assembly GCA_006410635.1). Lineage (NCBI taxonomy): Eukaryota > Metazoa > Chordata > Mammalia > Artiodactyla > Bovidae > Cephalophus > Cephalophus harveyi. The sequence goes on from SJYT01078587.1 coordinate 408,740, forward strand.
GCCTTATAACATGATACTAAAATTTAATATATGACTATATGCAAGACACCTGGACTGTATTTGCTCTTTGTAGTGGGTTGAATTATGTCCCACCAAAAGATATGTTCAAGTCTTAACCCCCGGTAGCTTATTTGCAAATAAAATGTTGGTAAATATGATTAAGTTAAGAATCACAGGATAAGAACACCTTTGGTTTAGGTGGAACCTAAATCCAATCACTGATAGAAGAGGAAAAAAGAGGGAGATATGACAAACATAGGGAAGAAAAGTCCATAAATCATATGACAGAGGTATAGATTGGAATTATGAAAGCCCAAGCTGAGGAACATCAGGAGTTTCTGGTGGCCACCTCACATTAGAAAAGAAGTATAAAAAGGATTCTGCCTCAGACCCTCAAGAAGGTATCGACACTGTCGACACCTTGACTCTGGACTGTGAGAGAACAAAATTCACCCTGACTTGGTAGAAAACAAATTTCTGCTGCTTTTGCTATCCAGTTTATTATTTGTTACAACAACTGTAGGAAATTTATATAGTCTTCGAAATTGATTCTAGTTCACTTTACAATGAATTTGTGTATTTTCAAGGGTGATATCTAGTCAGTATGCCAACGTTGCTTTGTTTAATGCTCTGTTTTGATGAGATTTGATCTATGCCATAATTATTACATATTTTGAGTGTTGTTTCTTTATATTTACTTTTAACAGTCTTTAAAAGTTTTTATCGGAATATGCTTAATTTACAATGCATTAGCTTCAGGTGTACAGCAAAGTTAATCAGTTTTATATATACATATTGTATACATGTATATCCACTCTTTTTTCTATATTGATTTGATTAATTCATCTGAGCACTGAAAAAGTACCCACAGATGGAAATAAAGGTGAATTTATTAAAAGGAGAAAAGGAATGCAAAATTTGTGGAAAGCAGAGGATGGGGTCTAACCAGAGTTATATATTGCCTGATAAGACAGGACATACTATAAGCCCTCAGGAAAGAATAAGAAATATTTAATCATTTATCACGTTTAGAGTAGAAATATATGTAAGCCAGAATAGCATGTGCCTGAAAAAAAAGTATTAAACATGCCAAAGGCAGGCGTAATAACAAGAGTATCAAAGTTTTTTCTAAGACCAAAATTCTGTGACCTTTTGGCTAGATTCCAAATACCCTAAGGCACCTTCATACAACATGCATAATTAGTTTAGCAAACTCAACATTCTAAGTATTTATGGGAAGTGAAAAGTGGACAAGACATTTCTTGTTCTCTAGAATTTAAAGTCCAATTAGAAGGGTGAGATATATACACTAGAAAATGTAACAATAAGCAATAGCAAATTATACATCTCATCTAAAAGTTAGTGACAGAAATCAATTACTGATTTCATTGCTCATTATGGATATATTTTAAGAGCTTACTGTAGGCTATAGATACCAAAATGTACTCATGTAATGCCTATGGCATTTCCTTTGCAGACAGCATAGGAATCTATGTTCAACCTCTCATATAGAACCAGAGTTACTCCTTTAATATTGGTTTATTCTACGTTTATAAACTTAACCATTATTTTACTGTAACATCATGACTCCTAAATATTATGAGATTATATACATCAACATCAGTCAGTTGATTCAGAAGTGTAACATTTATTAAACCAGAAAGTTGTGAAATATCTGATTTATCTGAATAAAAAGCAATCTGGCATGTTTGCAATGTTTTGACTTACCCAGTTTGTTTTTTAACTTCAGTTTGTATAATGTTCTTTAGAAATGATTTTGCTTTTGTTGAAAGCTTTAAATCTAATCTAATTATCTTATTGTTAGTTAGCTTCACATTCAAGATATTAAGTAGGTTTCTTGTTACAAACTACTCTTAACATCCACAATTCATTAAATACAAAAAGGATCTGGGCCCATATTTTCTTGTTTTCTTATCATTTGATTTTTTTGGAAAAGCAGGGACTATAATCTCTGACCCTTTGAAATCCTAAGTATTATTTCATCATATAGTCTGTTTCTTCCTTTTAATCACTACTTTCTATCATTCCATGGATTAAATTCGATAGTATCTGAGCCAAACTGTCTCTGGTACATTTTTAGAATTTTTCCAGTGTGTTTATCTTCTCCAAAAGCAACTCAGTTGAAGTCATTAAAGGTATCTTCTTATTACCACTGAGGTTATTTTCTTGTTAATGATCTACATGGGAGCCATGACCTTTATGGGAAACTTAGAGATACCATTTAATTGTAACCTTCTCAGTAAATTATTTGATTTGCCAATAGTTTAATACATTTTTATATTCTGAATGTTACAATGAATTAAGAAAGTATCAGAAAAAAAGTACTACTAATATTTTGTAATAGTGAAATAAATTGCTGTTAACTCTTACAAAAAAAGATCTGTATCCCATGAGTCAATTTCAAAGACTATTGAAAACATAATAGCATGAAATGTTAACAATTTTAGCAGCTTTATTTTGGTGCTAATTCTGAGTGGAATGGAAGCACAAGCCGTTTTCAAACCTAGGAGTCATTCTTTTGTATTACTGACTTTAAAATTCAAGTGTCAAAATATATCATTAGCCTAACAGTACTTAAACTTATTAAGTTTTTAAGTATTAATATTTCTTAACTAATCTTTCTAAACACGTTCTTTGAGAAAAAATATTTTACTGCTTTCATAGCTCATTTTCAGCCATTATTGATATTCACCTTTCAAAACTGGGCTTATAAAATGTGGCAGTAAATCTACTGCAATTTATGAATGCAAAAGTGAAGCTATTATCTTAGTTATTGGTAACTGTGGTTAAATTTTTCTTCAAAGAATGAAGCATTGGTCAGATTTTTCAATAATGGAATTATAAGCTCAAAAATATATAAAATTTTCATTAAAAAGGGCCATGAAAGAGCCTAAATTCTACCAATAAGGTTAGGATTAAGAGTTCATATCAAGAGATTAAGTAGGACTGCTCTTGACTTCTTCCTTTATGGCTGTGTCAATATTCCATCTGCATTGCTTAAGTGGTTAATTAGAGAGATTTAGAAATATAAAATAAAAGAATAACCTTCAGTTTCCCTGGAGAATATATTGACCTTTTTCTATTCTTTAAACTCATTTTATTCCTGTTAAAGTTTAATTCATATAGCAAATGAACAAAAAGGTAAAGCTTTCAGATTGTATAACATCATTGAGCATTACATAATGAAAAGGAAACCTGACTTAGTCATTTTCCCTGATTTTAATATTGAACTAAGTCAATTTAAGAGTAGCAACCATGGCTTTTTCGATTTGTGAAAACTGAGGCAAATGTCTCACCAGTTCATATTTGTTGTGACGTTCAGGTCCTAGTTCATATATATTTGTGATCATAATCTAAAATTATTTTCATTTCCACAATATCATATGTCTCCCAAACATTATATTATTAGATACTGAGGATTTAAATAAATGAGTTCATAAGAACCTGTATATTCTCATACTGACTGGTCACTGTTAAGTAGTGTGGAAATGGCAGCAGTCAGCCCTGTCCATGATGGAAGTATTTGTGGTATCTTAGAGTATCTTACAGAGAAGGGGATGGCACCCCACTCCAGTACTCTTGCCTGGAAAATTCCATGGATGGAGGAGCCTGGTGGGCTGCAGTCCATGGGGTCGCTAAGAGTCGGACACGACTAAGCGACTTCACTTTCACTTTTCACTTTCATGCGTTGGAGAAGGAAATGGCAACCCACTCCAGCGTTCTTGCCTGGAGAATCCCAGGGATGGGGGAGCCTAGAGGGCTGCCGTCTATGGGGTCACACAGAGTCGGACACGACTGCAGCGACTTAGCAGCAGCAGCAGCAAAGTATCTTAAGTCTCACTTAAGAAGTGAGAAAAGAAATCAAGTATATAATCAGAAGTTAATCTTGGTTGATTTTCTTGTCTGGTATAGCGTATGTATTCAATAACTAATTGCAGAGAAAAACACCTTTGAGATAAAGAATGACATTCTTTAATAGATGATCACACTGAGTCTCTGAGGCTCCTGAAATCCACCATAGCGTAAGAGGCAGAGTTGAAAGCTGACTCAAGTTCTCTTTACTCCAAAACTATATTGCTTAAAACTTGATTTTGAAATAAAAATTGATTAATTAGTTAAATGTAACGTGGTCCACTGGAGAAGGGAATGGCAAGCCACTTCAGTATTCTTGCCTTGAGAACCCCATGAACAGTATGAACAGGCAAAATGATAGGATACCAAAAGAGGAACTCCCCAGGTCATTAGGTGCCTAAAATGCTACTGGAGATCAGTGGAGAAATAAGTCCAGAAAGAATGAAGGGATGGAGCCAAAGCAAAAACAATACCCAGTTGTGCATGTGACTGGTGATAGAAGCAAGATCCGATGCTGTAAAGAGCAATACTGCATAGGAACCTAGAATGTCAGGTCCATGAATCAAGGCAAATTGGAAGTGGTCAAACAAGAGATGACAAGGGTGAACGTCGACATTCTAGGAATCAGCGAACTAAAATGGACTGGAATGGGTGAATTTAACTCAGATGACCATTATATCTACTACTGTGGGCAGGAATCCCTCAGAAGAAATGGAGTAGCCATCAT
>SJYT01078587.1:423056-436911 GCA_006410635.1 Cephalophus harveyi
ATGGGAAATAGATGGGGAAACAGTGGAAACAGTGCCAGACTTTATTTTTTTGGGGCTCCAAAATCACTGCAGATGGTGACTGCAGCCATGAAATTAAGACGCTTACTCCTTGGAAGAAAAGTTATGTCCAACCTAGATAGCATTTTCAAAAGCAGAGACATTACTTTGCCGACTAAGGTCCGTTTAGTCAAGGCTATGGTTTTTCCTCTGGTCATGTATGGATGTGAGAGTTGGACTGTGAAGAAGGCTGAGCACTGAAGAATTGATGCTTTTGAACTGTGGTGTTGGAGAAGACTCTTGAGAGTCCCTTGGACTGCAAGGAGATCCAACCAGTCCATTCTGAAGATCAGCCCTGGGGTTTCTTTGGAAGGAATGATGCTAAAGCTGAAACTCCAGTACTTTGGCCACTTCATGCGAAGATTTGACTCACTGGAAAAGACTCTGATGCTGGGAGGGATTGGGGGCAGGAGGAGAAGGGGACGACCGAGGATGAGATGGCTGGATGGCATCACGAACTCGATGGATGTGAGTCTGAATGAACTCCGGGAGATGGTGGTGAACAGGGAGGCCTGGCATGCTGCGATTCATGGGGTCGCAAAGAGTCGGACATGACTGAGTGACTGAACTGAACTGTGGGACTGAACTGAATTGAACTACCAGATCTAGCCCCTTAAATACCTCTGTTGTGTAATCATAAGGGATTTGATTTAGCTCATACCTGAATGGCCTAGTGGTTTTCCCCACTTTCTTCAATATACTCTTGGATTTTGTAACAAGGAGCTCATAATCTGAGCCATAGCCAACTCCATGTCTTGTTTTTCACTGACTGTATAGAGCTTCTCCACTTTGGCTTCAAGAAACATGACCAGATTTATGTATTGACCATCTGGTGGTGTCCAAGCATAGAGTCATTTCCTGGGTTGTTAGAAAAGGGTGTTTCTTATTACTCACACATTCTCTTGAAAAAATTTTGTTAAAAAAAAGAAAAAATTTTGTTAACCTTTGCCCTGATTCATGTTGTACTTCAAGGGCAAACTTGCCTGTTTTCTCAAGTATCTCTTGACTTCCTCCTTTTGCATTTCATTCTCTTATGGTAGAAAGGGGGTGGTAGAGGGTGAGATGGTTAGCTAGCATCACTGACTCAATAGACATGAATCTGAGCAATTTCTGGAAATGCTGGAGGACAGAGAAGGTTGGTGTGCTGTAGTCTGTGGAGTTGCAAAAAGTTGGACACAACTTAGGGACTGAACAACATGATGAAAATTGCATCTTTTTTGGTATTAGTTCTAAAAGATGTTGTATGTCTTCGTAGAACTGGTCAACTTCAGCTTCTTCAGCTTCAAAGTTTGCAGCATTGTCTTGGATTACTGTGATGTTGAATGGTTTGCCTTAGAAACAAACAGATCATCCTATCATTTTTGAGATTGCACCCAAGTACTGCATCTCAGACTCTTTTGTTGACATGAGGACTATTTCATTTCTTCTAAGGGATTCTTGCCCACAGTAGTAGATATAATAGTCATCTGAATTAAATTCACCCATCCCCATTCATTTTAGTTTACTGATTTCCAAGATGTTGATGTTCACTCTTGCTATCTCCTGCTTGACCATGTTCAATTTACCTTGATTCATGGACCTAACATTCCAGGTTCTTATGCAATATTGTTTTTTACATCATCAGACTTTACTTTCACACCAGACAGATCCATAACTGAACATTGTTTTTGCTTTGGTCCAGCTGCTTCATTCTTTCTGGATATGAAAATCACTCACTCTTGTCTGATTCTTTGCAACCCCATGGGCTATACAGTCCATGGAATTCTCCAGGCCAGAATACTGGAGTAGGTGGCTGTTCCCTTCTCCAGGGGATCTTCCCAACCCAGGGGTCAAACCCAGGTCTCCCACTTTGCAGGTAGATTCTTTACCAGCTGAGCCACCAGAGAGGCTATTAGTAATTGTCCTCCACTCTTCCCAAGTAGCATATTAGACACTTTTGGACTTCAGGGGGCTCATCTCTGGCACCATATCTTTTTACTTTTCCATACTGTTCATGGATTCTTCAGGCAAGAATACTGGAGTGGGTAGCCATTCTCTTCTCAAGTGGACCATATTTTGACAGAACTCTTCACTACAACCTGTCCATCTTGGGTGGCCCTACACAGCATGGCTCATAGTTTCATTGAGTTATACAAGACCCTTTGCCAGGAGAAGGCTGTGATCCATGAAGGGGTTCATGTAATCGAGTACATAAAGATCTAAGAACAGCATATAATTACTGTATCTTGCCTCAAATTTAAATCAAGTTTAATAGTGCATAAGGTTTTTCCTACAAAGAGTGATAATTTCCAAATATTTTGTGCATATTTTAAAAAATCCAACTTTGTTCCATATTTATCCTTCAAACCCAGCAGCATACAGGTTTTCAAATTATTGCTGGGTTCTGTTTTAACACAGAATAAGTTTGGACATTTCTTTTGGATAAATTTGTACTTTGAAATAGCTCTTTCCCTGATGATAGACTTTTGAGACATCTCTCTTCTAGATTTCCCCCTATCCTTTTTCTCCTTAAGTGGGATGGGCTTTATAATTGCTCGGTTATGGAGTCATATTCATGAGGAACTGTCCCATAAATGGTTTCCTGCAGTAATCTCTTTTCTAACAGAAACCTGGGAGTCTATACAAACTGGATCACATTTTTCATTTAAAAAAAAATGATTATTGTCTGAGAAACATATATGAAGGTCAAGAAGCAACAGTTAGAGTTGGACATGGAACAACTGACTGGCTCAAACTTGGGAAAGGAGTACAATAAGACTGTTTATTGTCACCCTGCTTACTTAACTTATGTACAGAAAACAACATGAAAAATGCCAGGCTGGGTGAATCACAGAATGAAATCAACATTGCCAAGAGAAATATCAACAACCTCAGATATGTAAATGATACCACTTCAATGGCAGAGAGCAAAGAGGAGGCTAAATCACCTCTTGATGAAGGTCAAAGAGGAGAGTGAAAATGCTGGCTTGAAACTCAACATTCAAAAAATGATGACCATAACATCCAGTTCCATGACTTCATGGCAAGTAGAAGGGAAAAAAATTAGAAGAAATGGCAGATTTTTTTTTCTTGGGCTCCACAATCACTGTGGATGGTGACTGCAGCCATGAAATTGAAAGATGCTTCCTCCTTAAAAGGAAAGCTATGAAAAACCTAGACAGCATATTAAAAAGCAGAGACATCACTTTGCTGACAAAGGTCTATATAGTCAAAGCTACGGTCAGGAATATGGACGAGCAAGCTAAACCATAAAGAAGAGTGAGTGCTGAAATTTGATGCTTTAGAATTGTGGTACTGAAGAAGACTCTTGGACAGCAAGGAGATCAAACTAGTCAATCCTAAAGGAATCAGTCCTGAATATTTATTGGAAGGATTGACGCTGAAGCTCCAGTACTTTGGCCATCTGAGGCAAAGAGCCAGCTCACTGGAAAAGACCCTGATGTTGGGAAAGACTGAAGGTATAAGGAGAAGGGGGCGGCAGAGGATGAGATGCTTAGATAGCATCATTGACTCAATGGACATGAATTTGAGCAAACTCTGGGATGGGGAGCCTGGCATGCTGCAGTTCATGGGGTTCCAGAGAGTCGGACTCAACTGAACAACAACAAAAACGTACAAAATTCCTCACAAAAACATTACTTGGAATCTAGGCAGCTAAAATCTAAATTTCCCCTTAAAAAATGGAAATGGTTAGCATTTTGCAGATAAAATTTTCAAATTTCAAAACTTATTCAAAGACACTATTAAAGATGAAGATATTATAAATATTATAAATATTTGAAGATATTATAAATATTTTCAAGCATTCACTATGAGTTTTGTCTTAGTGGGTAGTAACTGAATAAATTCAATGTTTCTTGAGCTGTTTGAGATGTACAGTTTATAAGGATGCTCTTACTGCTTTGTGTGTGACACATCATCACTACCAGGGCAAGAATGAATTCCAGGCCAATGCTAGGTTGGAACCAATGTAACTAGATTTGAGCTCCCCAAGGAACAAATTTTCAGTGCCAAGTAGATGAATTAGCTCATTCACTGTTCTTTTCTCCCATCGGAAAGCTTCTTAGGAAAAAAACAAAATGTTTGGGGGATGAGGCGATTTTGCTTTTTGTTTTTTCTGCAGCACTTTACAGAATTTACTCAAGAGCCACCACTAGGCATCAAATCTAGGCTTCACCACGTAAGTTCTACATTTTCTGGACACAATTGGCAACTTGTTTCTTCCCCTCCCTTCTTTTCTCCCTCACACCAGTCAAATCTGCACACCAACATGTATCGGTACATTTTTTCTCCTTTAAATCAAAATGAGTTTCTCTCCTCTATTCAAAGGCCATTTCATTTCCACATGAGTGAGGTCCTAGTATCTTTAACTTCTCAGGGTCCTCATTTCATTTCAGATCTCTATCTCATGTGTCTTTAACCTCTTTTTCTCTCTAGAGATTCTTTCCCATGAGCATTTAAATTAGAATTAGTGTTTCCTGTATTTATTTATTTTTTTAATCAGTCCTGGTCCTACATTATTCTCATACTAACCCTAATCCTCTTCATGTTGAAAAAAGTTGTCATTTTTTCATTCACTCAAAAAAGTTTGTATTGATTGTCTGCTTGTTATTGTTGCTCAGTCGCTCAGTCGAGTCTGACTTTTTGAGAACCCATGGACTGTAGCATGCCAGGGTTTTCTGTCCTTCACTATCTCCTGGAGTTTGCTCAGACTCACGTCCATGACATTGATGATACCATCCAAGCATCTCATCCTCTGACACCCCCTTCTCCTTCTGCCCTCAATCTTTCCCAGCATCAAGGTCTTTTCCAGTGAGTTGTCTCTTTGCCTCAGGTGGCCAAAGAATTGGAGCTTCAGTTTCAGCGTCGGCCCTTCCAATGAATATTCAGGGTTGATTTCCTTTAGGATTAACTGGTTGGGTCTCCTTGCTGTCCAAAGGGCTTTCAAGAGTTTTCTCTAGCACCACAGTTTGAAAACATTGATTTTTCGGTGCTCAGTCTTCTTTGTAGTCCAGCTCTCACATCTGTGCATGACTACTACTTTGTACCTGATATTATGTATTGTCTACTATGTGCCAGACAGTATTCAAGGCAAGACAGAAAGACTCAAACAAAAACATGGAGAAAACCTGGAAAGGAACTAAAATATTCTAGAAATTTTAGAAAATGTAATGATAAAAATGCTTACTAAAGAGATAGAGAATTGGAAGTTGTGCTGATTTCATACTTCCCTTGAATTTCTTTCATATTCAAAATATTTTTCTCTCAATTTCTATTTTTAATATTTGAAAGTCAGATATGTTTTGCTTTTTTTCCAGTGCCTTTAACTCAGTGACTTATTTCCCTTTGTTTTGTGATTTTTAAGTGTAAACTATTTTCTTTAGAACTTTTTAAACTTTAGAAACAGTTTTCTTCAAATTGCTTCTGCAAAGTGGCTTTAAGCCAAATCAACATGACTTTCAAGTGAATTGTAATCCTAAGCTTTCACACACCATACAGGTAGTATTGATTCAGGTTATAAATTCCTTTGAAGGCTGCCTTCTGACTCTGAATTCTCAAGGAGGCTTTTTATTATCCTCTTTACAGCATTTAGGCCTAAAAATGTCATTTTCCTCAGTATATCTTTTGCACAATTGGTTTATTTCTGATGCTCCACCGTCCTTCTAGGCCCTAGATTTGTGTGGAGGTCTCTAGTTAGAATCTTAACACTGAAGGGGCCTTAATCCTTATCATTTCTTCTTTTCCTTTCCAACTATTAGTATAGAAGTTTAAGATTTCTTGAGCTTAGTTGAAACCCTTAGGGTAAAAGCATTTTTGGTATTTAATTATCTTATGGAAGTTTTACTTTATTTTTGGCTTCTGAAGATTACTCTGCATTCTAATTTGACCAGGTATTTAAAGTAAAACATTTTTAAGATATGTTTTTAACCTAGCAGGTTTTCCCACTGGGACATTTACTCAGAGAGCTTATTCTGTCATTTGCTAAAATCTTAAGGTATTATTTTGATTCTTTCTTGCTTGAGTTAGTCATAAATTTTAAAGGTCAATCCATGTTTGTATATCTCTCCTAAACATCTTCTGGATGGAATATTTTCTACAATGGTGCTGCAAGATCTAGAAATTCATATGGGAAAACAATGAATGTCTAATGTTATCTTTCAGTATACACAAAAATTAATTGAAAATTGGCTATATTTCTAGATATAAAATACATTAATATAAAGTTTCAAGAAGAAGATACAGGATGTTATCTTTGTTACTTGGGATAAATCAAGATTTCTTAGGTCACATAAATCATACCATAAAATTTAAAAAAAAAGATGCTAGGTTTAATAAGAATTAATAACTTTTGCTTTTGCACGATGAAGGAAACTATAAGCAAGGTGAAAAGTCAGGCTTCAGAATGGGATAAAATAGTAGCAAATGAAGCAACTGACAAAGAATTAATCTCAAAAATATGCAAGCAACTCCTGCAGCTCAATTCCAGAAAAATAAATGACCAATCAAAAAATGGGCCAAAGAACTAAACAGACATTTCTCCAAAGAAGACACACAGGTGGCTAACAAATACATGAAAATATGCTCAGTATCACTCATTATCAGAGAAGTGTAAATCAACACCACAGTGAGGTACCATCTCACACCAGTCAGAATGGCTGCTATCAAAAAGTCTTCAAACAATAAACGCTGGAGAGGGTGCGGAGAAAAGGGAACTCTTTTACACTGTTGGTGGGAACGCAAACTAGTACAGCCACTATGGAGAACAGTGTGGAGATTCCTTAAAAAAACTGGGAATAGAACTGCCATACGACCGACCAGGCAATCTCACTGCTGGGCATACACACCAAGGAAACGAGAATTGAAAGAGACACGTGTACCGCAATGTTCATCACAGCACTGTTTATAACAGCCAGGACATAGAAGCAACCTAGATGTCCATTGGCAGATGAATGGATAAGAAAGCTGTGTTACATATACACAATAGAATATTACTCAGCTCTTAAAAAGCTTGCACTTGAATCAGTTCTAGTGAGGTGGATGAAACTGAAGCCTATTATACAGAGTGAAGTAAGTCAGAAAGAAAAATACCAATGCAGTATATTAACACATATATATGCAATTTAGAAAGATGGTAACAATAACCCTGTATGCAAGACAGCAAAAGAGACACAGATGTAGAGAAGAGACTTTTGGACTCTGTGGGAGAGGGCGAGGGTGAGATGAATTGAGAGAATAGCATTGAAATGTGTATATTATCATATGTAAAACAGATTGCCAGTCCAGGCTCGACATATGAGACAGGGTGCTCAGGGCTGGTGCACCGGGATGACCCTGAGGGATGGGATGGGGAGGGAGGTGGGAGCGAGACTCAGGATGGGGAACACATGTACACCCATGGCTGATTCATGTCAATGTATGGCCAAAACCACCACAATGTTGTAAAGTAATTAGCTTCCAATTAAAATAAATTGATTAATTAAAAAAAAAAAGCTAACTCCTTTGCTCAAATCTTTGTAATATCATCCCTCTTCTTCACATAAAGTCTAACATCTATGCCATGCCCTGAAGTTCAACTCTTTGCTACCCCATGGGCTATACAGTCCATGGAATTCTCCAGGCCAGAATACTGGAATGGGGAGCCATTTCCTTCTCCAGGGGATCTTCCCAACCCAGGGATCAAACCCAGGTCTTACACATTGCAGACAGATTCTTTACCAGCTGAGCCACCAGGGAAGCCCAAGAATACTGCAGTGGGTAGCCTATTCCTTCTCCAGTAGATCTTCCCAACCCAGGAATTGAACTGCGGTTTCCTGCATTGCAGGTGGATTCTTTACCAGCTGAACTACCAGGGAAGCCCATTAGGGAGGTAGGCAGCAGCCAAATTATGCAGAGACTTCAGGGTAAGTCAGAGGTATTAGATTTTATATGAAGAAAAGGGATGATATTACATAAACTTTGTTTATGTTATAGAAATTGTCAACATTCTGGGTCCTTTTGCATTTATGGTAGCTTTGCATTAGGCACCTGCTTTGTTGGAGATTATTTAAACACTTCTCTTGTCTTGGGCTCTATCAAGTAGTGTGAATCACAACTCAGCCCAGTAATCATGGATAGAACACCTACTAGGGGCTTCCCTGGTGGCTCAGAGGTTAAAGCGTCTGCCTCCAATGCGGGAGACCCAGGTTCGATCCCTGGGTCAGGAAGATCCCCTGGAGAAGGAAATGGCAATCCACTCCAGTATTCCTGCCTGGAGAATCCCATGGACGGAGAAGCCTAGTAGGTTACAGTCCACGGGGTCGCAAAGAGTCGGACACGACTGAGCGACTTTACCTTACCTTACCTTATGAGCCTAGCAATATGAACTTGCTTGGATAGCAGCAGTAACAAAAGGAACAACAGCAACAAATGATCGAGGAAAATCTTGCCTGTTTAGATATTTAAATATTTTACAGAACTGTGTCAGCTAAATAACTTTAAAAATTCCTTCTAGGTTCTATAGCACTCTTGCAGAGGTCATACCTAACTTCTAATATTGAAGCACACAATATTGATAAAGCTTCAAATTTTATAAAGACAAGCAGTTCTGTTTGCATTCATTCAGTAAAAGTGTTAATGAAACAGTTTTGCCAGATTACGACACTATTTTTGCAAACATTCATTACATTTAATTCAGATACCAAACTCTGCTAAAGACTTACCTATCAAGTTAAAATGTGCAATTTTATGGGGATTCTTTGGTGGCTCAGTCAGTAAAGAATCGCTTTCAATGCATGACATTGCCTGCAGCACTTGTAATTCCTTACCTATCTCAGATATTAAAGCAGTTAAGACAACTGGTTTTTGTAACCTGATCAAAAACAGGAAAGAATAGGGTAAAGTAAAAATACTTGAATAGCAAGCTGGTGGTGTAAAGTGTTTTCCCCTTTACTCTGTTTTTTGAAGTAAAGCAAATAATTCCCAGTGGTGTCATCCTCATCATCTGATCACTTAGGCATCACATTCTTAAGGGGAAAAAAGAACTTCATTTTTTGCCTTGTTATGAAAGGCATGCATGCATGCTAAGTCGCTTCTGCTGCTGCTGCTGCTGCTAAGACTTTTCAGTCGTGTCCGACTCTATGCGACCCCATAGACGGCAGCCCACCAGGCTCCCCCATCCCTGGGATTCTCCAGGCAAGAACACTAGAGTGGGTTGCCATTTCCTTCTCCAATGCATGAAAGTGAAAAGTCAAAGTGAAGTCGCTCAGTCGTGTCCAACTCTTTGCGACCCCATGGACTGGAGCCCACCAGGCTCCTCCATCCATGGGATTTTCCAGGCAAGGGTACTGGAGTGGGGTGCCATTGCCTTCTCCATAAGTCGCTTCAGTCATGTCCATCTCTGCATCTCTAGACTATAGTCTGTCTGGCTTCTCTGTCCATGGGATTCTCCAGGCAAGAATACTAGAGTGGGTTGCCGTACCCTCCTCCAGGGGATCTTCCCTACCCGGCTATCGAATTCGTGTCTCTCATATCTCCTACATAGCAGGCTGGTTCTTTACCATTAGTGCCACCTAGAATAGCCCTTGTTATGGAAGGCATAACCTCTTAAATGAGTAAAGTTAAAAATGATTAATAGAAAGCATACATTCACTGTTGAGGTGTGTGTTTGTCTGCCTGTATGTATGTATGTTTAATCCTTCTCCTAACCTCCACTATCAAATATTATTCACCATGAGAAAGAAACAATAATGTCTTCATATTGGCCTTTGCCTTTGGTACTCTGTCTTGAATCACAAAAGAGTCTGTAAAAAGGCATTTTTTATTGTCTGGATGGATGACACATTGTCTGGATGGAGGGAGAGCCAGTGTGCTCATGTTATTTTCATGGGCACTTTATTCTTCAGTTGAAGAGTGTTTTATCTCTTCTTGAATCATTGGTGCAAACCCATAAAATTTGAGAGTGGGGGTCCTACATGTTCATGAAAAATAATTGAAGCCAAGCAATTAAATCTGGAATGATGACAATGGCCTGGATCTCAAAATGATGTGCTATCAGCTTTGAGGTCCTCACAAATTTGATAGTCATTAATATCAAAGATAGGTTTATGTTGACAACTTCCTCCCCTGCAATGGCAGCAAACTAGTTAAGGCCTCAATGAAAACAACAAAATGACCCTGAAAACAAGAGCATTAAAGCAGATGACAGGAAGAACTACTGTGTATTTCTAAGCAATATTCAAAGAAAAACTCTGCCAGGAAGTTTTCAGAAATGAGTAACTTGTTTTGCTTAATCTCAAACCACCTACTGAAACAATGCATGTTGTTGTTTTTTTATTGCTTATTGTAGAATTAATGTATTCTTGCTCATTTTTGTTTCCCTTTTAATGAGGAATCCAAGATTTTCAGAAACCAGAAAAAATGACTAAGGACACAATAATTTCCAAATATAACTTGATAATTACTGTTCATTCAAATGGATTTATGTTTTATCAGATATGCTAAGTAAATTATTTGACTTCAAAATTTATATTTCTTGTTTGTGACACAGGATGGCTAAGCTGAAGTATGTAAATCCCTTCCTCTTTGAAGAATTTTTTACTGTGAAGCAAAATGGAACTTGAAGAGAAATGTTAACATTGAGTACATTAGTAGGGCTAGGCAGAAAATAAAAGTCTATGCTAGAAAACTAAAGAATAAGCCAAATACATTTCATTGTGATTTCATTTTTACGATATAAATTTTGAGAAAAATCCTTTTGTAGAAAAAGTTGATATGCCCACCAAGGTCGTAAGGCAACTATCAGAAATTGATTCAGACCTGTTAAAGCAATAAAAACAATTTATTTAAATAATTTTGAGAGATGCTGATAATCATATGGAAGGCCAGAGAACTGGGCCCCAAAATCAGACTGCTGGGTCGCTAAAACCCCAGGCAAATCACTCCATACCTCCAGCCAGAGGGGTAACAGAGCTGTACCACTGAGAGCTGGAAGTCCAGCTTGTCTAACTGTTATAGCTGATGCCACACACTGGATATCATTCTTGTAACTCAGGACATTCTTATCACTTAATCTCTAGAAACTGAAGACTACTACTAGCATCTGTGGGCTTCCCTGGTAGCTCAGCTGACAAAGAATCCGCCTGCAATGCAGGAGACCCCGGTTCAATTCCTGGGTCTGGAAGATCCCCTGGAGAAGGGATAGGCTACCCCTCCAGTATTCTTGGGCTTCCCTGGCGGCTCAGCAGGTAAAGAATCCACATGCAATGCGGGAGACCTGGGTTCAATCTCTGGATTGGGAAGATGCCCTGAAGGAGGGCATGGCAACCCACTCTGGTATTCTTGTCTGGAGAATCCCCATAGACAGAGGAGCCTGGCAGGCTGCAGTCCATGGGGTTGCAAAGAGTTGAACACGACTAAGCACAGCACAGCACTAACATCTGTGCATCTAAAGGAATTTATTTGCCACTCTCTCTGCACTGGGGCCTGGGAAACTGAGTATGTAGCAATTTTAGATTCTAGAGTAGGAGACAACTAACTTCTCTCTCCTCATTAAAACCTAGGAAATACCCACCTCAGTCCATACTAGTACAATATTAAGATCATCCCTTTTTCATACTTCAAATTTAAAAAATTATGCCTTTCTAACAAAATGTGACTACTGCTCATATAAATCACTCTCAGCCCTCAACAAATGGAGCACCTCAGTTTTTAATTAGGGGATGCACTCAAATCCACATTCAGAATTTGAGAGTATATCTATTCCCCCTCTAGTCCCATCAAGATGCTAATTCAATCATATCAACTAGTTAATAACTATCCCATAATGTATTTAACAGTGAAATGTACATATAAACTTACGTACACACACTTGAATATATACATACATCTTCATGTGTATGTATGAGTGTAAACATATATGTACAGGTGTATATATAAATGTTTATGCATTTATATATACATACACTAAAAGGTGACTACAATTGTCATTTCCACAGTTTGTCATGAGTATCAGCTGAATACTTGACTTCCTTTTTCTACTTTATATCCTAGGTTCCTTTATCCTTTATATACTTTTCAGTTGGTTAGGGATCTAACCATCTTATAGCAGCCTTTAACTTTTACTACCAGACTTGGTAACAAAAAGAAGTGGCCCCAGAAGTTACCTGTGTTTCATCCATATTCCTTCCAGCCCTCAATGAATAGCAGCAATTTCATCTCTCCCCAGTAGTAAGGATAAATTAAATCTGCTTTTGCCTATTCAGCGATATGAAATGGTGTGAAAATTCCCAAATGATAAGTTGGCAGTTTTATTTTCTAGTTCAATAGAGCCATTGGGTTATGTCACTTGGTGGAAAAATTAAACAAAAGACCCAAGAATCTTGGGAATACAAAGCAAAAACAAACATTTTGTGAGTAGGTTGTTTGATATGATATGAGAAGTCGCCACATAAACATTTTAATTCTGACTCCCGTGTTACAGTTAAAGAAGGAACAGAACCAAAGGTTCAGAACATATACCCTTTCCTGCAAGGACAGCATCTCAACCTCATAGAGCATTATTCCCAGATGGTGAGATAAACAAGCACTCAACCATTCTGTAAGGCCTGATGCTTATGGGAATGGAGTCTTCATAAGGACAGTGAATTTATGGGCATTAGCTCAGGGTCTGGAATCTTTAATTGTAGAGCAAGGAGAACACATTTGGTCTGGGATATGATGATGGCATATGAAGCATTAATAAGTCCACTGATCATGGTGCTGAAAGAAGTATGGTAGACAGGAAGATAAATTCATTTAGAATAAATATCCCCTTATGGGAACAAATTGGAATAGGTACTTCCACCCATGAAGAAAGCATTCCTTTACAGCCAACCAGCCACCAAGTAACTTGACATAATGGAAATTCATGGCAGATTGCTGCCACTTGCAAAATGAGAAGTCATTGATGGCAGTAGCTGAGTCAACATTAGTGAAAGCAGGTTCTTTCTCTTTTGCCCATGCCAATCATTTATCCTTGAGAATATGACCCTTTTCAAGTTTCTCTGCTTCTAAAAGATATAATAATAAATTTATTTGGATTTAAGGACAATGTATACTTCATAAAATATAATACTTTAGTTTTGAGCAGAAAGTAATCATTTTTGATTGGGTTCAGGGCAAGAGGAGTTCTATATAGTTCTGACTGCAGTGAGTGAACTTCTACTACCATAAATCCACCAGCGATGACTGAAAAGTGAGGTTCAACAACTTCAACTGAATTTGTCAACAATTGTGAACTTTCTGGTGGGCATTTGCATGGGACATATTCTAAGGTGATTCTAAGAGTTTTATCTCCATATGTCTTCCTAAAAATTCATGAGTCACAGGCTTAAGGTTTATATGTATCCTCAATTTATACACCATCTTGTCTCCTTCCACTGTAATATAAAAATGAGATATTTCAATTGATTTTTATTCTGGTGAAATATCACTTCTCCATTATTTGCCATGATCATAATTTAATTGCACTCTAATATATCCACAGACCATTTCCAGTTGGTGCCAGAATATCACAAAAATATATTTGCAAAATAAGTCAAAATGAATTATTTCTCCTTAGTGATCTCATTGGAAAAGACTCTGATGCTGGGAGGATTGGGGGCAGGAGAAGAAGAGGACGACCGAGGATGAGATGGCTGGATGGCATCACTGACTCGATGGATGTGAGTCTGAGTGAACTCGGAGTGATGTTGATGAACAGGGAGGCCTGGCGTGCTGCGATTCATGGGGTCGCAAAGAGTCGGACACGACTGAGCGACTGAACTGAACTGAACTGAACTGA
>SJYT01078591.1:24636-42106 GCA_006410635.1 Cephalophus harveyi
CCATCTGCAGTGATTTTGGCCCCCCCCCCCCCCCGCCACCGCCCCAAATAAAGTCAGCCACTGTTTCCACTTTTCCCCATCTATTTTCCATGAAGCGATGGGACCGGATGCCATGATCTTAGTTTTCTGAATGTTGAGCTTTAAGCCAACCTTTTCACTCCACTGGTAATCCCCTGTTCACTCTGTCTTCTTGTCATCCAGACCTGACAGAATGCCAACTATCCCTCCTTCACTGATCTCTGTTCTCAAGTCTGGGAGGCAGCACACAGATGGAGAAAATCACTAAGATTCTTCAACCAGTCACACCAAGAAGCTAGTGTGGCTATTCCAAAGCTTCACCTCCTTTCTCCATGCCTTTGCCTGCCTAACTTCCTCTGTCACAGCAGAGGGCCTGGCCTCTGAGAACAATCGGCCCCTCAACTTCTTGCCTCACAGGCCTAGAGGAATGTATCATGTGCACAGACTCACCTTTAACTTCTGCCCCTTCTTTCAGCTCTTTGCAGCCAATCCCAGCAGCTGGGCTCTGGTTTGCACTCTCTCTCATCTCCTCCAGACCTTTACCACTCAACCATCCCCCTCTCAGCTGCCTGCTTCCATCTCCCTCTCTTCCAGATCCTTCTCCTTAGCACAAAAACATGCTTAAGCTGTTCCCTTGTGTAACAGCAAAGCAACATAGCAATGAGTTTTGTGGGTTTTTTTTTAAATTCCCATTCAATTCTTTTCTTGACATTCTCAATGTTATTGATTTTCACCTTCCCTCACTCCAGACACACTTCCAGGCCTGTGCCCTGGATCTTCTTATAACCTGGAATTCTTTCTTCTGCGAAGACTCACACCCATTCCTCCCTTCCTCTGCCCGCAATATTCTTTCTTTCATACTGCTGTGTGCCTACTGCATTTGTTCTTTTGCCTCTGGGCTGATCTGTTGGCTCTTCATCTCTTACTAGTCTCTCTTTGAGCACTCAGCAACATAGATCTCATGGCCCACCACTGCAACCCCTTTCTCGTCTTCACCTTCCATTTCTAGGTATTCCTATCCCTCCAATACACTTGCTTGACAAGCCCCATCCCTGGATCCATGTGACCATCTACTTTTCTGCACTTGGACTACTGGTAAAACTGGGATACCATGTAGATCGAGGTCCTATACACCCATAGTCTGCAGCTTGAGTTGGGATCTCAACTCTACCAAATTCTCTTTCCACAAATCCCTAGTTCTCTCTTCATTCTCCTAAGGGAATGGAGACTACTGCTTCCCTCCAGTCTTCACATACCCTGGGACCGTCTCCCTTCCCCCTCTTAGAGGATGCCGTCTTTCTTAATCCTCTAAAAATGGAGACCACAAGATGTAATACCTTCGTGTTCTGCCACAGGCAGTGAAGGCAAGTGGATCTGCTTTTAGGGCCCCAAAATTTCCCCGGAGAAGCTGAGGTCCTCACCTTGCAGTTAATGTCCTCACGTGGCCTTCAACTCCTACACCCTATCTGCTTCCTCCAGGGTCTTTCCTTATCAATGACCTCCTCTCTATCTTCCATTTCCAGTGACTTTTGCTCTACTTTCTCTTCTCTCTGAACATGTGGTTATGTTGAAGTGTTCCCCCATGTATAAACAGAAAAAAATTTTAAATGAGCATGAAGCATAAATTCATCTTTGATCTTATACCTTCCTATGGTGAACACTTTTTTTTTTTGCTCGCATAACAGGCAAACTTTTGGAAAGAGTGGCGCCCTCTGTGTCATCTCACAGACATTCCAGGGACCTTGCTTCTGTCCCACCATGCCACCAAAAGCATGCTTAAATCACTAGGACCTTCCCATCAGCGGGCACTACCATTTCACATCATTCAGTCTCTCTTGGGACTTTGTGGTTGGAAATTCTCTCCAGCCCAGATTGCTCTGATAGTCCCGTCCAGGCTCTCTGTATTTTTTTTGACCATTTCTTCTCACTGTCCTCTTCAGATTCCTCCTCCTCTGCTTTCCCTTAAAGTATTAGCATTTCCCAACTCATAGTCCCTACCCCAGCGTCCTTTAAAACCCACCTTTCCATTCCTCTCCTTGGTGTAGTATTTCCTAACTGAAGCCCTTAACACTATGGAAATTTACCATCCTGATGTATAATCTAGTGATTTGTATACTTTCTTTTTCCGGTCTGTGAGCTCTTGGTAGTGGCTTTTTACACAGAAAACAGTAAATGCTTGTTTAATTGAACTGATTTGTTAGCCTTCTTCTCTGTTGTCTGTTTATATTACCAACTGCCCTTCCAGAAGGTCTACCCTGTCCTTGTTCTTTTATTGACCCTCATTTCAGACTTAGTATATTTTTTCAAACCTCTTCAAAGCACAAAACTTCTTGACACTATTCCTTACTCTCATTTATATCCATTTTTTTTTAACAAGTGCTTTTACATTTGACTTTACAAACAATTTCTTACTTGGTCTCCTCTTTAACTGCTTCCTCATTTTCTTCCTGGGCAGGATTATGCTTTCAACAAGAGATTTCTATTCTTTTAAAAGGAACCTGCTATTCCATCAAAGCTTAGAGTCCCACTGGTCTTTGCTCTCAACTTTTAGAACCCTGCCTTCTTGAAACCAGGCCTTCCATCTGACAATACCCAGCTCATTCATAGTTGGCTGTTTCTGGAGTAACCTGCTTTTTTTTTCCAGGGCCCCTCCACTTCCGTGTAGGTTAGAAGAGACCCAGAGAAGCAGCTCTGCATTGCTTCCCCTTTTGGCAAGTCGATTTCTAGCAGATGTCCCACGGTTCCTCCTACCCCATCCCCTCCCTGTGCCATCACCCAGCTCCTCTCGCTGCATCTGTGTCTGTTGTTTGATCCATGCCTGGAAAACATCATCGCTTCTGCCATCTGGGTGGGTGGTCTCAGTGTATTCCCACGCTGCTTCTTTCCTTTAATCTTCAACCAAACTTTGTCCTGCACAATCCCATCATCCCAGTCACATGTTTCACCTCAGGTGTTCATGACCCTGACTGGCTTAACATTGAACTTGATTTCTCTTGAACAGACATCTCATAAACTACAGTGTCTTCAGACAGTCAAGGGTCTGCTTCTTTACATCCTGGGGGTGGCAAGTAGTGATGCTTATCTTCCCTTGCTCAAATCCATTTTACCTTTTTATTTGTTAAACTATATTTTATGCCTACCCAATTGGGATATAGACATAAGCACTAATTCTAGGCTTCTGGCAAATGATTCTTGAAATTATTACTCTCTCAGTCATATTATTATATGATATTATTTTCCCTGTTTTCACATAAATTTTCCCAGTATTTATTTGATGTTACTCTCGTTGCCCAGAAAACCAGGATGATGTGATCATTCACCTAGAGCCAGACATCCTGGAATGTGAAGTCAAGTGGGCCTTAGGAAGCATCACTACTCAATAATTCCAGCTGAGCTATTTCAAATTATACTGACTATGCCAAAGCCTTTGACTGTGTGGATCACAGCAAACTGTGGAAAATTCTTAAAGAGATAAGAATACCAGATCAGCTTACCAGCCTCCTGAGAAATCTGTATGCAGGTCAGGAAGCAATAGTTCAAACCAGACATGGAACAATAGACTGGTTCCAAATTGGGAAAGGAGTATGTCAAGGTTGTATATTATCTTGTACAAGATGTACAAGAGTACATCTTGTGAAATGCCGGGCTGGGTGAAGCACAAGCTGGAATCAAGATTGCTGGGAGAAACATCAATAACCTCAGATATGCAGATGACACCACCCTTACAGCAGAAAGTGAAGAGGAACTAAAGAGCCTCTTGATGAAAGTGAAAGAGGAGAGTGAAAAAGCTGGCTTAAAACTCAACATTCAAAAAACGAAGATCATGGCATCCAATCCCATCACGGCAAATAGATGGGGAAACAAAGGGAACAGTGACAGACTTTATTATCTTGGGTTCCAAAATCACGGAAGATGGTAATGGCAGCCATGAAATTAAAGGATACTTGCTCCTTAAAAGCTTTGACAAACCTAGGCAGCATATTAAAAAGCAGAAGCATTACTTTGTCAACAAAGATCCGTCTAGTCAAAGCTATGGTTTTTCCAGTAGTCATGTATGGTTGTGAGAGTTGGACCATAAAGAAAGCTGAGTGCCAAAGAACTGATGATTTTGAACTGTGGTGTTGGAGAAGACTCTTGAGAGTCCCTTCACTGTGAGGAGATCAAACTAGTCAATCCCAAAGGAAGTTAGTCCTGAGTATTCATTGGAAGGACTGATGCTGAAGCTGAAACTCCAATACTTTGGCAACCTGTTGCAAAGAACTGACTCACTGGAAAAGACCCTGATGCTGGAAAAGATTGAAGGTGGGAGGAGAAGGGGACGACAGAGGATGAGATGGTTGGATGGCATCATCGACTTGATGGACATGGGTTTGAGAAAGCTCTGGGAGTTGGTGATGGACAGAGAAGCCTGGCAGGCTGCAGTCCATGGGGCTGCAAAGAGTTGGACCTGACTGAGAAACTGAACTGAACTGAGCTCTTTTTGTAGAACAAAGCCTTGATTATGTTTCTTCTTTAATTTTTTTGTTTTGACTTAAAATTTTTTAACTTCTATTTCATTTTGTATAGAACAACATTGTTTATTATTACTATGATTTAAACTGGACTTATCTTCATAAGATACAATTTCTAACCAAGAATTCATATTTCATTATAATAATTCCAAAACCAAAGTCTGACAATAATTATATTAGTAGTTATAATAGGAGTAGAAGTAACAGTTACCATTCATTCAACAAGTATTTGTTAAGCACCTACTATGTGCCAAGCCGCATGCTATAAATGAGAACAAAATTGAGAAACAGTCTCAAACTGTCCCTGGCCCCATGGACACTGCTGTCTAAAAATGATAACCAAATATTCACACAAATAAAAATCAGCCCCAAAATACAGGAATGACAGGGACTACTGATCACCAACCATCATCTAACTTCTCTCTTGACCTTTGGTGGTGGAATGTCTGAGTTAGCCAGACTCATGGGTGCCCAGACAGAGACAAGGAGCCCACATCCTCCTTCTAATAAAGAGAGTCTTCTATTTACTAAGCACTTACGTAACACTCCCTGAGTGCTAGCTGTTCTTCTAGTCCCTTACACATACATGCTGATTTTGAACCCTTTTTGGTACAGACTATTATTCTCTTCCTATACAGTTGAATATTTAAAGGTCATGTACCTCTTAAGAGAAGAATTGGGTTACAAATCTGGTCAGTCTAGCTTCAGAGTCAATGCTTTGAATCATTCACTAGGGTTTCTGTATAGAGATCTCCATTATTGTACATGTGTATGTACGTCTGATCTATGCGTGTAAATGTAAACCTGAAAGTGTACGTGTCTGTGTATATGTGTGTGTCTCTGTGTATGTCTATGTGTCCATGTGTGTCTGTGTGTGTACAGAAGTCCATTATCTCACTTAGATCAACACCAGTCCTTTAACTTAATACTGCAAATCCAATCCTTCCTCCTTACCCTACAGGATAAACTCAGTGGACATCTTCATTTGTTGGCTATTGACACCAGTTGATCAAATGCATAGATTGGGAAATGGGTTATACTCCATTTAAAGTTATTATAAAATACTGGCTACAGTCATGTTCACTACACTATATCTTTGTATCTTATTTATTTTATGTTTACCAGTTTGTACTTAATTTCTCTTGAAAAACTAACTCAACCATAGGTTATTCAGATGATCATGACTATTCAGATTACATATTCCCAGTTTTCAAAGGAACCTGTGATATCTCATCTCATAACTTCCACAGCTCCTGCAAACAGGACCCTCATGCTATTTTTGATACCTGAGGACACTAAAAATCTCAATACAAACCCAACTGTGATGATTTTAGAAAGATACTTTTCTTACTGCTGTTAATTGAAACACACAATTCTGTAGAGGATACATATGGGAGAGAAAAAGCTCTTTTCTACCACCTGATCCTCATTTGTTGGTCATCTGTGCTGAGCTGGACTTGAGGATAGCCTTCGGTGGAGTAAGTGCTGGCAGATAAGTGGGATCACATGGGGAGTGCAAGATAAGACCTCAGCAGCCTTGTGCAATTGTGAACAATGCTTTTCTAAGTGGTCTTCTGAGGAAAAAAGCGCTTTTATCATCAGCATTGTTCACACATATTAACAGCTTTCCTTGGAGTTGTCAACATGTTGGTTCTTTGAACCTTGAATTATTTGCCAGGGAAGAAACTCATCCCCAGACCAACTAGCAGTGATTAGTGTGGCTCGTGGCTCTCCAAGCAGTTCCCAGGGTTGTCAGCACAGCAGAAAGGCGCCTGTCCCTAGACGGCCACTGCCTGGAGTCAGCCCAACCCTACCTAGTGGGCCAGGCAAGGGGCAGCAGCCAAGGCTTTTGAAAAAACCTACAGTAAGCCTCTCAGAGGTGTGTTAGGTCTAGTGGGATGCTACAGGGAGAAAGTAAGAGGTCAAAATCACTAGGTATAAAATATATAAGATATAAAGATGTAACATATGGCACAGGGAATATAGTCAGTATTTTATAGTAACTCTAAATGGAGTATAGCTTATAAAAATATTGAATCACTATGGTGTATGGCTGAAACTCATATAATGTTGTACATCAACTATACTTTAATAAAAATAAATATTAAATTAGAGAAAGACAAATGCCATACAATATCACTTATCTGGAGAATTCTATGGACAGAGGAGCCTGGGGGGCTACCGTGCATGGGATCACAAAGTGTCAGACACAATGGAGAGACTAATATTTTCACTTTGGGGCTTCCTTGGTGGTGGTAAAGAATTTTCTTACCATGCAGGGGACCCAGGTTTGATCCCTGGGTGGGGAAGATCCCCTGGAGAAGGAAATGGTTACCCACTCCAGTGTTCTTGCCTGGGGAATTCCATGGACAGACGAGCCTGGCAGGCTACAGTCCACTGGGTTGCAAAGATCCTGATCCAGGGATGGAACCTCATGCATTGCAGGCAGATTTTTCCTATCTGAGCCACCAGAGAAGCACCCCCCCCACCCCCCACACACACATGTGTAGAATCTAAAAAAATGGTGCAAATAAACTTTATGAAACAGAGAGAGACTCACAGACATGGAAAACATGGTTACCAAGGGGATAGTGAAGATAGGGGGAGAGATACACCAGGAGTTTAGAATTAACATATACACACTGCTGCTGCTGCTGCTGCTGCTAAGTCGCTTCAGTCGTGTCCAACTCTGTACAACCCCATAGACGGCAGCCCACCAGGCTCCCCCGTCCCTGGGATTCTCCTGGAAAGAACACTGGAGTGGGTTGCCATTTCCTTCTCCAATGCATGAAAGTGAAAAGTGAAAGTGAAGTCGCTCAGGCGAGTCTGACTCTTCGCAACCCCATGGACTGCAGCCCACCAGGTTCCTCCGTCCATGGAATTTTCCAGGCAAGAGTACTGGAGTGGGGTGCCATTGCCTTCTCCCATTTACACACTACCATATATAAAATACATAACAAGGACTTATTGTACAACACAGTGAACTATATTCAGTATCTTGTAAAAACCTATAATGGAAATATATATATATATAGCCTCACACATATATACACATATATGTATGTATATATATAATGGAATCACTTTGCTTTACACCTGAAACAAACACAACCTTGTAAATTAACTATACTTCAATTCTAAAAGATGGTTGAAAATCAATCAATTTTTAAAAAGCAAAAAAAAAATCAAGTGGACTAAAATATGCAGTTTGCTTCTTTTCCATTTTTCGCTTATCCCTTTTAAAGTGTCAATATACACATGGCCTTTTCACTCTCTAGAAGGGGCCTTAAAGTTCTATAGGGCATTTTAATTCTGGTATATTAGATTCCTAATTTGAACCAGATGGAGTATTCCACTTTGCACTTTTAGCTCTGCAAAGATGGGTGCCATCATAATTTTTTTGTGACTCTCCAAGTTGCCAGCATGCCCAGTACAGTCAGTATCCAAAAAAAAAAAAAAAAAAAAACTGTTAAAGTGAATGAAGATACAGAATTCCACCACTTCTTGTCATCCAGTGATAAATGTTTAAGAGTAATTCTATAGTGCTTCCCATAGATGTCCTGGAGACATTTATAGAGCTATTTTGAAGGACTGAGTATGCAAATGTTGAGACTGGAGAGACAGACAGAAACTCTGAGATAAATCTTCCATTTTGATAATCAGGGAAAGGTGTGGAGAAGTGTCAGGACCTTTGTTTTCAGTCTCTGGACCAAGTTTTCTTCACTGTGTTTCCTGACTCATTAATTCATTCAAAGACTTTGGAGTCAGACAGGTCAGGGTAAACTCACTGTAGTTTGCACTTGATGGGTACTGTTGGGCAAATATCTGGTATTACTAAACCTCAGTGTCCTACAAAATGTGAAATTAATTTTTTAAGTCAAGAGATGGTTGGGGACCTCTCCTAGGCTCCATGCACAGCACAGAGGAAAGAAGAGAGACATTGTTCCTACTTTCCTGGAGCAGTTAATGTCAAAATAGCAAATTAGAATATAGATTTGAAGAAATGTGGAATTCTGCCCACAGAGAGAAGATGGAAAATGTGAAAGGGAAATTGAAATAAGAAGGACTCATCAGAATTTCAAGGAGATACTTGAGAGAGAAGAAATGTTGAAGATATCAAGGCTGATGATTTTTCAGACATCATGAAAGATAGACTTCTCAGATTTAAAGAGCAAGTGGAATTTAAAAAAGGAAATTGGTATCTAGGCAACATTACAGTGATAGTATAGAACTTCAAAATGAAACTCTGACCCAAATATTTCAAAGTTGCCATAGAGAGAAGGCAGTTATTTCAACGAGCAGTAATCAGATCAACAGCAGAATTCTCAACAATAATGAATATCCAAAGGCAGGGAAATAAATGCAAAGAGAACTTTTCCCAGATAAACTATCTTTCAAGAATGAGGGTAAGCACATTTTCATACAAGATACAAGAAGTCTTACTTCTAAGGAAGCCTCACATAAAGAGCTTTTAAAAGATATATGATTGACACTTGACCAGTGGGTGTTACGATTATCAACCCCATGCAGTCAAAAATCTACATATAATTTTTGACTCCTCCCGAGCTTAACCATTAATAGTCTATTGTTGGGCTTTCCAGGAGGCACTGGTAGTAAAGAACCTGTTTGCCAATGCAGAAGATGTTAAAGATATGGGTTTGATATCTGGGTTGGGAAGATCCCCTGGAGGAGGGCAAGGCAACCCACTCTGGTATTCTTGCCTGAAAACTCCCATGGACAGAGGAGCCTAGTGGGTTACAGTCTTCAGGGTCACAAAGAGTCAGACACAACTGAAGTGACTTAGCACAACCTATTATTGACTCGAAGCCATGCTGATAACATAAGCAATCAACATAATTTTGGACATTATATATACTGTGTTCTTACAGTAAACTAGAGAAAAGAAAATACTATTATAAAATCATAAGGAAGACAAAATACATTTACAATACTGAACTGTATTTATTGATAACATAAGTTTACCCTGTCTACAAGAAAAATTCCGTCAGTACCTATACCAATATTGTTTTATATGATACAAAACACAATAAATGTTATATTATTACTAACACTAGGAATAAAACATGAAAATATAGTGTGAAAAAGAATTTTATATTTATTTACAGGCACTCAGGTACTGAGAGGGCCACCCACACGGCACTGGTGGTAAAGAACCTGACTGCCGAGGCAGGAGACATAAGAAACGCAGGTTCGATCTCTGGGTTGGGAAGGTCCTCTGGAGAAGGGAAAGGCTCACCCACTCCAGCATTGCCTGGATAATCCCATGGACAGAGGAGCCTGGCAGGCTGCAGCCCGTAGGGTTGCACAGAGTCAGGAAACAACTGAAGTGACTTAACACACATGCGTCCTCTATATAATAAAGCATTTTTTAAGACAAATTTGTAAAATAATAAGAAAACTAACACATTGTTAATTTTACAGGCAGTATCGCTCATCTTATGCCTATGTAAAGATAGACATGTATCTTATGCATTCCCAATATACCTAATTTTTGTTAATTTCTTGATATTTCTAGGCTATGTGATTCATCCATGAGGTTTTTCAAATTGCTGTACATCTCCACATTTTTTTTTAATATATTTACTGAGAAAAAAATCTGTGTATAAATGGACCTGTTCAATTCAGACCTATGTTGTCCAAGGGCAGACTGTACTTCAGAAAAATAGAACATCAACATAAAAGCGATATCTTGGATCTCAGATGTGCTGAGGAATGTTAGCAAAGAGAAACTGGGAACTATGGGAATAAAATCAAACATAATTTGACTGTATAGACCAACAAGAGTAATTATGATGATTTACAGCATAAAGAACACTGCAGAATTAAAACTCAGTACAGGAAAACCATAATATACAAGACAGGATGCAGGGTGATAGGAATTAGAGCAATATTGATTTTCTCTTAATTATTCAGGAGGAGGAGGAAATATTGATTAATAATTTAAAAAGTAATTGCTATTAAAAATTCTAATTAGTTTGGAAGTAAAAAAAGAAAGTATAAAAATTGAATATCTATCTTCCAAACAAGTAGCAGTAAAAGGAGAACTGAACTCAGTAGAGTACTATAATATGAAGAGTTCTTTAGAAAGAAAATTGATAATGAAATGGAGGTGGAATTGGATGAGTTGAGAAAGTGGAGGCACGGAGAATTAGTAATGAAATGAAGTATTAGCTTTGTGTCCAGAATTATGTTGGAACCAGTTCATGGAATAAGTAGATAAGGCTGGACCTTATCATGGCAGGACCTGAAAGACAGGATGTGGAGTTTGGACATTATTGGAAAGATGGTTGAGAAGTTTTTGATCAGATCTGTAGCAGGGACAGGGGAGCCTGGTGGGCTGCTGTCTATGGGGTCACACAGAGTCGGACACGACTGAAGTGACTTAGCAGTAGCAGTAGTTGAGTTAGAGCAATGTGGAAGTTCGATTCAGGGGGAAAACTCTAGTGGTGGTATATCAGGAATGCTTTCAGCTGCAAGTCAGGGTACTTCTCAAAGGAGCTGATAAAAGCGTGGCTGTGTCTGTCACATAGCTCAAGCTGTGCTGGTTGGGGTCAGATGTTCATCCTCCTCCAGAGGATCTTCCCTTCCCACGGATCGAACCTGTGTCTCCTGCATTGCAGGCAGATTCTTCACCTGCTGAGCCACCAGGGAAGCTGTCATTATATCTACAAAGGACCCCAACTCTCTCTGTTGCTTTGCTCTGCCCTGCTTAGCACACATGGTGGGCTTTAAGCTTCACAGCCACAATGTGACTGCCAGCTTCACGCATCATAACCTCAAATGAGAGCGGAAATCAGGGGTGTTATTAGGGCAAGGGGAAAGTTCTCCTTGTGTTGCCCTCACCTTTAATTGGTCTATTAATTTGCCAGGGCTGCCCTAACAGAGTGCCACAAACCGGTGGCTTAAAATAACAGCAACGTGCTCTCTTACAGTTCAGAGAAGTCTGAAACCAAGGCTTTGGTAAAGCCACGCTCCCTCTCAAGGCTCTGGAGAGCATTCTTTCCTCCCTCTTTCTAACTTCTGGAGGTCGACAGCAATCCTTGGCACTCCTTCGCTAGCTACCTCACTCCAATCTCTGCCTCTGTCGTCACATGCCCTTCTTCCCTGAGTGTCTCTCCTCTGTGTCTGTATGTCAGAATCTCCCTCTTCTTTCTCTTTATAAAGGCACCCATCACTGGATTTAGGACCCTCTCTGACCTAAAGTGACCTCATCTTAACTTGATAATCTGCAAAGATTGTATCTCCAAATGAGGTCACATTCACACATACTGATATTAGGACTTGAATATAACTTTTTGAGGGAGACAGTTCAACTCACCATAATCCAGGGATCAAAATATTTTTCTCAGAAGTGCCCCAGCAGGCATCTCTTCACATCTTGTGGCCAGTTCTGGGTCACAGACCCATCCTTCACCAGGGGTGTGCACTTCTATGGATATCAACAGCTTTCTGGTTGATACCTAATAAAAATCTGAATTAAAATAACAAAGGAGAAGAGAAGTGGGTCTTCCAGGGTCTATTATATAAGGAAACAAGTTGGGAAGCTATATATAATGAGAGATAGGGGACTGAACTTAAAAAAGAAGCATAATATATAAGCAATGTATGCAGTGATGGATTCAATACATCCTGGAAACTACAGTTACAAGCACAAGAGAATCCATGTGGAAGGATGAGAGCAACCTAGACTCTGGAATACAAGAGACTCTGTGAACTTGACATTGAGTGAGTGAGTAGAGAGTGATTTGGAAAAGGTGAGTGATAACCAAGCTATGGGCTTCCCTGGTGGCTCAGACCATAAAGAATCTGCCTGCAATGCAGGAGACCCAGGTTCGATCCCTGGGTCAGAAAGATCCCCCTGAAGAAGCTAATGGCTACCCACTTCAGTATTCTTGCCTGGAGACTTCCATGGACAGAGGAGCCTGGCAGGCTATAGGCCATGGGGGTCATGAAAAGTGGACAGAACTGAGTGACTAACACTTTCACATCTTTCAACCAAGCTATGGAGAGATGTGAACACCAATGAAGCCAATCTTCTCTTTCCTTTGATTTGTAACCTCCATCTCCAGTCCCCCATACCCACTCATCAGCCCAAAGTGGGAAGTGTATTTCCAGCTTCAACAAATGCCTGGCACGAGCAGCTCTTTAGGAAGATAAGCAGCACAGGCCACAGGGACTGGAAGGTTTCTGGATGATGCGTTGCTTTTGTTTGGGGGATGAACATCAAGAGTGCCTGAGAAACAACGGGGGGAACCGCCGCATTCTCATCCTGACTGTATTTGGACATAGTACTTTGACCATTCCTAAGGCTCTATCTCCATCTACCTGAGTGGCTGCGATGAAATGTACACACTGGGTTTTTCTGTTAGTCACTGACTTGGTTGGCCTCCAGTTGGAAGGAGTAAGGACGATGTTGGAAGCTGAAGTCATCCCTTGGATTCTGGTAACCTGGCTGGAGAGTCTGCACACTTGGAAACCAGCACATTCATTTCCAGAAAGTCAAGGTTGGTAAATTAGTTCCTCATCTATTTCATTGTCAAATCCCCATCATGACAGCTTATATGAAGTTGAAGGAAAAACTTTCCAAGTCTTTCATTTAAAACATATTGTAGATTTTATATTAGCACTGAGAAATGGTCTGTGTACCTCCATTTCCTTCTCTTTTCTTTGACCTCTGGTTCTCCTCCTGCATGTTGCATCCACACTAAACTTTCTACGAAGTTTTCCATGAGACTTGAGGGGGAGGAAATGATACATGGTGACCTGACTCACTTTACTGGCCTTGTTTATGTCAGAAATTCTCCAGTTGACTCAGAGGCCTTAGTAGCCTTACGTCCTTGTTGTTCAGTCGCTAAGCCATGTCTGACTCTTTGCGACCCCATGGACTGCAGCACGCCAGGCTTCTCTGTCCTTCCTCATCTCCCAGAACTTTTTTAGTATATGTGCTGCTGAAGGGAGCACATATCTCCCTGAGTTTGCTCAAACTCATGTCCATTAAGTTGATGATGTCACCCAACCATCTCATCCTCTGTCACCCACTTCTCCTCCTGCCCTCAAGCTTTCCCAGCATCAGAGTCTTTTCCAGTGAGTCAGCTCTTGGCATCAGGTGGCCAAAGCAGTGGAGCTCCAGTGTCAGCATCATTCCTTCCAGTGACTGATTTCATTCCAGGTGAAATCATTCCAGGACTGATTTCCTTTAGGATGAACTGGTTGGATCTCCTTGCAGTTCAAAAGACTCTCAAGAGTCTTCTCCAGCACCACCTTAGTAGAAGATAAAAGAACACAGGGCCAATTATCCCCATTTTTCACACACAAAGACTGAATTTTAGACAAAGGAATCTGAAAACTTGACTGCGTTGCCCAATTTTTGGTGTGCAGTCTAGGGGATAACTCACCCTTCCTTCCACTCTCTGAGACAAAGGGACAGACTTTAGCTTTCCTGTGGGTGGACATAAGCCTTGAGGAAGAGAATTCAAAATGTTAACCAATTTAGGGGCTTCCCTGGAGGCTCAGTGGTAAAGGTTAGTTGGATCCCTGGTCCAGGAAGATCCCACATTCTTCTGAGCAGTTAAGCCCATGAGCCACAACTCCGGAGCTCGTGCTCTAGAGCCGGGGCTCCACAGCGAGAGAAACCACTGCGATGAGAAGGGCCGGCACCACAGCTAGAGAAAAGTCCATGGGCAGCGAGGAAGACCCAGCACAATAAATAAATGCATAAATAAATTATTTTAAAAAGTTAACTGATTTAAAATGCACATACATTGAATTGAAATATGTTATCTGAAAGCACTGAATGCATATCTGCCATGTAGAACATGATCTATTAATACTATAAAATTTAACTTTCTACCTCCCAATCCCTATAGTCAAAGCTAAGGTTTTTCCAGTAGTCATGTATGGATGTGAGAGTTGGTCCATAAAAAGAGGCTAAGCACTAAACAATTGATGCTTTTGAACTATAGTGCTGGAGAAGACTCTTGAGAGTCCCTTGGACTGCAAGGAGATCCAACCAGTCAATCCTGAAGGGAAATCAACCCTGAATATTCATTGGAAGGACTGATGCTGAAGCTGAGGCTACAATACTTTGGCCACCTGATGCAGAGTCAACTCACTGGAAAAGACCCTGATTCTGGGAAAGACTGAGGGCAGTAGGAGAAGGGGGCAACAGAGGATGAGACAGTTGGATGGCATCATCAACTCAATGGACTTGAGTTTGAACAAACTCCAGGAGATGGCGAGGGACAGGGAAGCCTGGAGTGCTGCAGTCCATGGGGTCACAAAGAGCTGGACATAGTGACGGAACAGCAACAACTTCCCCATCACGACCTAAGTGCAGATTTTTGCATTAATATTTAGATGCAGAACTTTCACACACTGGAGTTTAGACGCAGTCATGTGACACTATCGTCTGAGCTAGAAATGATTTTCTCCTCTCCTGTGCTGCTGTGAACCTTCCTTCCCTTCTCTGATTGCTGGCGATTTGTGTGTGAGGAAGGTCTCATGAGCTCAGCCTTCTCACCTTCATTCCCTGAGAAAATTTTGAATCCGTGTTTGAAAACTTTGTGTACTCTAGTGTGCAAGGAAATAAAAGTGAACTGAAATCTGAGGAACTGAGTTAATAATTCATTTTATCATCTAGGAAGACCGATTCTTGCATTTGCTACCGCTCTCCTTGGGATCCCTGGTGGAGCATGTCACCCTTCTGAATCTGTCCTCCAGTTATTATGGTGGACTCAAGATTATTAAGATGGAGAATCTCTAGGTTTCTTTTCCAGCTACAGAGAAAAGAATTGAATGTTGGTTGAATTATGTCCCCTCAAAACTCATACGTTGAAATCCTAACCCCTGAAACTTCAGAATGTGATCATCTCTGAAGATAGGATCTTTACAGGGGCAATCAAGTTAAAATGAGAAGATGAAGCTGGATCCTAATCCAATATGACTCATGTCCCTATGAAAAGAGGATATTTGGACACAAAGAAATGCAAAGAAGGAATAGCACGTGAAGATACAGAGAACAAACTGTCATCTGCAAGCCAAGGATACTGGCCTTAGAAGGAGCCGGTGCTGTTGACGACACCTTGATTTCTGACAACTGGCCTTCAGATCCGTGACCCCGTACATTTCCATTGTTTCAGCTGCCCAGCCTGTGGTACCTTGTTCTGGCAGCCTTAGCAAACCATGCAGTGTTCTATGACTCCACTCTGTTTAATTACATCATTGCAAATTTAATACTAATGAATAACATTTTTGTCAATGCTATCATATCCTAGTCTTACCGAATCCTGGCTGTTGTGTGAGATGAGGATCATTCTCCTAGTCTCTGGGTGGTTAGACACTCACCCCAATTTAAAGATGAGGAAAGATGGGCTCAGGTGGGACTAGACCAGTCACCCACTGTCATGGGACAGTTTTGGGTCACAAAGACGTGGCCTTAGAAAAATAGGGATCATATATTTGTACAATGAAATACTATTCAGTCATAAAACAGAATGAAAGAATGCCATTTGCGGCAGCACTGATGGACCTCGAGATGATCATACTGAGTGAAGCAAGTCAGAAAGAGCAAGGGAAACATCAGAAGATATTGCCTATACGTGGAATCTAAAAGAATGATACAAATGAAGTTATTAACAAAACAGACCCAGAGACATAGAAAGCAAATTTAGGATTACCAAAGGGGAAAGGGGAGGGGGAGGGATAAATGGAGTGTTTGAGATTAACATATACATACTACCATATATAAAACAAATAATCAACAGGGACTGACTGTATAGCCAGGGAACAATACTCAGTATTTTGTAATAAACTATAAGGGAAAAGAATCTGAAAAAGAATGTGTATTAATATATGTGTATAAAATTGAATCACTTTACTATGCACTTAAACTAACACAACATTGCAAATTAGCTATAAGTTGAATTTAAAAAAAAATAGGGATCACAAAAGTTAAGGGAGCTGTTCTGGGAACTTACATAAACTCTAAGCAAAGAAAGTTAGGGCTGACTATATGGCAGTTGTACTTGAACAGAGAAAGCATGGCAAGAATGTTTGCTTTATCAGTGTATCTCATTTGCTTGCCTCTTCAGCCCAAGTTGGCTGAAAAGATGGTCATAGCTGCCAAAAACTGCAAGATGAAGAAGGCACAGATCTCGCAGGGAAAAAAAGGAAATTCTGAGTAAAATACCCCTAATTGGTTCCAAACTGGTAAGTGCACAGCTTTAATGCACGAAGACAGACGTTTCCTGGCCTCACAATGAGGACAGAAGGACAAACGTGGTGCTGGAGAGGCTTCTGGTTGGTATGAACTCCTGGATAGCGATTTGGTAGCACATCTCAAAGACCTCTATCGCCTTTGACCCCTTAATTCTACTTCTAGGAGTTTATCCTGTCCTGTCGAAGACGGGAGAAAATGTGTGTCTGAAAATGTTCTTAGCATCTTAGGTTACCGCTTTGGAGGGGCAATAGCAGACATTGTCTCGTGGGAAACTTGATGAACTGGGAGCTAACATTGAGGGCTTCAGACCAGGCACTGGGTATCACACAATCGTGGTGAAAGTTGTTGTGATAATGTGTATATCTGAAAACATGCAAAGATGTCCATGACATAGCTTAACTAAAAGTAAAGGAAGCATATACACACTCAGCTCAGTTCAGTCGCTCAGTCGTGTCCGACTCTCTGCGACCCCATGAATCGCAGCACGCCAGGCCTCCCTGTCCATCACCAACTCCCGGAGTTCACTCAGACTCACGTCCATCGAGTCCGTGATGCCATCCAGCCATCTCATCCTCGGTCGTCCCCTTCTCCTCCTGCCCCCAATCCTCCCAGCATCAGTGTCTTTTCCAATGAGTCAGCTCTTCGCATGAGGTGGCCAAAGTACTGGAGTTTCAGCTTTAGCATCATTCCTTCCAAAGAAATC
>SJYT01078594.1:3761-14350 GCA_006410635.1 Cephalophus harveyi
GAGGTGAATAAGAGACGGCCTCAGGTCCCTGCAGGGTGGACTCCCGGGGGGGCGGGGGAGGACAGGGGTCCCCCATGTGCATGGTTGGGGGTGGTGGGGCCCAGAGACCTTGAACCTCGCCTGGTAGCCCTGAGCTGACCTGGGTGCCCACTCCAGTGCCAGCCAGTCTGAGCTCCCAGTCGGCCCAGCCCGTGGGCTCAGGCCTTGCCAGGCCCCAGACAGAAGCCGCTGGCACAGCACTGTGGAGTGAGCCCTTCCCAGCCCGGGCGGCCTCCCCCGCACGCCCTGAGAGCTTCTGCGGGCTCCGAAGTGGGTTGCTGGTTTGCGCTGTGGGGCTGGCACTCCGTGCCCAGAGCTGGGGAGCAGGAGGCTGCCGGAGGGGCCACTGAGACAGTCAAGACGGAGGGCAGAGGCCAGACAGCGGGCGGTGGCCCCTCCGAGCCTCTCGACCTCTGCGGTGGGCAGGCCCTGACCCCAGGTTCTGCAAGGTGGGGGCTCAACGCTGCTACAGCAGAGGAGACAAGGCCTGGGCTCCTGCCCCCGAGGCCAGGACCCCGAGAGGGGCTGGGCTGAGCGTGGGCTGAGTGGCCAGCTGCTTCTCCTGCCCCGCCCTGACCACCCCTTGGCCCTCAGGGACCCGCTCACTGCCCAGTGGCCCTTGTAACGTCCCATCCGCCCGGCTGGACGAGAAGCCCTCCTTCCCTGGGAGATGCCCCCCCCCCCCACAGCTGGTGGGCACAGCCCTGGACGCCCCTTCGGAGGGGCCGTGGGTGACAGGCCGTGTGACATGCCCAGGTTCCAGCCCTCCCGGCCCGCCCGTATCTGTGCTCCCCTTTAGGAGACCTCAGAAAATGGGCTCTGAGCAAACCCAGGCCTGGGATGCCAGAGGGCCAGGGGGCCTGCTCTTCAAAGGGGCTCCCCTGACACGGAGGGCAGCAGGGCCCCGCAGTGGGGCCGCGTGCAGCCCGGCGGGGCAGGCACGGGCCCGGAAGGACAGCCCCAGCCTGCCCCCTTCCCCTGGCCTGTCCGTGCACTCGGGGCACGCTCATGGCACAGTCGCTTTCTGCTCCCCTCCCTCCAGTCCCAGGGAGGCCCCACACCCAGCCAGCGCCGTGCACCCCACAGAGGCCCCGCGTCTGGCCGAGGCCCTGCGTCTCAGGGAGGCCCCACATCCCGGGGAGGCCCTGCGTCCAGCAGAGGCCGTGCATCCTGCTGACGCCCCCTGCCCCACCGAGGCCTCAAAGGCTGTGGCCACCACACCCCGCTGCCCCCCGACCCCTGTCATCCACCACGTGGCCTCCCCTACGCAGAGGTCCACATTCTCCTTCAGCCTCGCCCAGCGCAGGAGCCTGGCTTCCCACTTCAGGGCCACGGGCCCCCAGCTCACAGCCCCAGCCCCAGACCCTGCCCGGTGCCCCAGCAGCTTCACCCAGGTCGCAGCCCCTATAGCGAGGGGCCACCACGTCAGCCAAGTGCATGTCCGGCTGGCACCATCCCCGCAGGGCGGGACCCCCGAGCCCACCCCGGCAGCCGCCCAGGATCAGCACATGGCCCCCTGCCCTCCCAGGGCTCAGCTCCTGATCCCCGTGGCCCACATCCGCCCACTGCCCATTGGGACGCAGGTGGCCAGTCCCCAGCCTGCAGCGTCCCCAGTGCCCAGGCCTCCCCCCGGCCTGCAGGCCTCGGTGCCCAGGGAGGCTGGCACCCGGGTGGTGGTGCCCATTGTGCCCACCTACTGCTCACCAGGACCCTCGCCTTTCCAGCCGGCCTCTGGGACCCCCGAAGCTGGGCGCCTGGAGGAGCCCCCCACGGCTGGCCCTGCCACTGAGGCTAAGGGAGTCTCCAGCCCCCGTGGGAACTCGCCCCCGGCCCCACTGGCAGGCCCCCACTCCTGCCCGGCTCCCAGAGCCGCAGCCAGGCCCCAGCTCAGCGGCTGGACGCGCCTCAAGAAGCAGCTGATGGAGGAGCCGGAGGAGCCCCAGTTCCCGGGGCCAGAGCCCAGCCTGGGGCAGGTGGACCGGGGCGAGACCACCCTTGCCAGCCTGGAGCCCCGGCCGCCCGCCTCCCGGGCCTCCAAGATGTGGGACGCGGTGCTCTACCGTGTGTCCGTGGCCGAGTCCCGCAGCAGCCAGGCGGGGCCCGGAGCCGCGGTGGGCACCCTGGCCGGCCTCAGGCGCCTGCCCTTCCTTTATCGGCCTCGCTTCAACGCCCGGAAGCTGCGGGAGGTGGCTGCCCGACCCCCTCCTGTGACCTCCCCAGTCCTGGTCCTGAACCCCCAGCCCAAGAACTTCAACCGGACAGCAGCCGGCTGGAGCCTCCACTGAACGGCTGGGTGACCCCAGGGCCGTGGGGTGGACGAGAGGGCTGAGAGTCCAGCTGGAAAACTGAAACTTTCAAGAGGGGAGCCTGGCGGCCTGGGGGTCCGCAGGGGCAGTGGGGCAGACAGGAGTAGGAAGGACCACAGCGGGAGAAGGCGGTTAAGAAGGGGGTTAAGAAGTGGGTTTGGACGGTGCAGAGGGGCAGAGAGAGGTCTGCTTTGGGGTAGAGTGTGGGAGCTTTTGAGGTGAATCTCTGGGGAGGCAGACAGTTCAGGAGGCTGCTTCAAGGTCAGGGTTGTCTCTGTCTCTTATACACATCTCCCCCCCATCCATCCATCCATCCCTCCATCTGTCCATCAACCTTGACCCTCCATCCATCCATCATCCATCATCCACCCATCCACCAAACCTCCTGGGTACCGGGATGGGGAAGACCCTAAGGAAGGTCTCGCCCTCAGAGGAGGCACAGCTTAGGGGCACAGAGAGGCATGCGCACGGTCTCGGGGGCTGCAGACTCCGGGGCCAAGCGCCACAGACGCCCCGGAGGAGGGCTGAGCCCACTGCCAGCTGCACCCTGACTTTGGCCATCACACGCCTCAGACCCCAGAGCCTCACGCGCAGAAGGCCACTGGACAGAACAGGGTCCAAACCTGAAGGAAGGCTTGGACCCCACCCCTGGGCAGGGCAGTGGCCCTTCCAGACAGCCGTGTTCCCTCCCTGCCCGTCAGTGAGCCCCAGAGAGCCAGCACGTGGAGACACATGGAAGCTTTACTGGACAGGGTGGAGGGGCTGCCAGCGGGGGGCGGGGGGCAGTGCAGGCGGGGCAGGGGTTGTGGCTCTTGACCTGGAGACCCCAGCACGTGGCCGCTCCCAGCACTGACGGCGCCTTCCCTGGGAGCCTGCGGCTTCTCTGGAGGGGGTCCCTTCACCAACCAACAGCCAGAGTTCCTCTCCTCCCGGAATTGGGGGCAGTGAGTGCCATGTCGGAGGGCGAGGTCGGAGGCCCCGCAGCAAGAGCTGCCAGGGTTGTGGGGCGAGGGCAGGCATGAGAAGCAGCTTCTTCGGCAAGGCCGGGTTCGGGAGGCGGGGGGACGGGCCTGGCCGGGTTCTGCCCTGGGCGTGCAGTCGGAGAAGCAGGACCTGCTGCTGGCCTGTGCCCTGCTCCCGGGAAAGCTGAAACACACAGAGTCGGGGGTGGGGGCGGGCGTCAGGCACAGTCCCAGGAGGGCCCACCGCCCTGCCTACCGCGGCCTGCGGCCTTTCTCTGGGGGCCGCCCTTCCCACCCCTCCGGCCTCCAGGAGCAGCCTCCCTGGTCCCCCTCCAGCCTGGAGGCCGGCGCCCGATGCTGCCGCCTGGACCCTGCTCAGGGCGCAGGGTGGAGGGGCTCAGCCTGGGTACCCCCACTCTTCCTGAGGAGGTCCTGGTCCTCCGGTTGCGGGCGGCAGCCAGGAGTAGACCCCTTCCCGGGCCCCCCAGCTCCTGCCTGATGGAGCGGGCCCCGCGGCCGCAGCCCTGGCCTCCCCCCTTCCCAGCCCGCGGCCCCCGCTCTGCTCGGGCGCCATCCGTCAACGTCCCTGTAAGCACGTGGCGCCCACAAAGCAGGGCGGGCGGCTTGGCTGGGACCAGCCCACCGGGAGGCCTGCGGGAACATCCCGTTTAGCCGGAGCTCGGCGGGAGCGGCTCCCGCCTCCGCCCAGCCGACCACTCGGGACGCTGCCCCTGCCTCCCTGGCCGCTGGCCGCCACCTCGCCGCGGCTCACAGCGGACGCGCCTGTGGTCGGCCCGGCGACGGCGAGGCGGCCCTCACATTTGCGGGTGGCCACCCCTCCTGCTTCTGCGGGCGGCCAGCCCAGCACGTGTCCCCGCTTGGCGCCCGCCCGTGGGTCTCCCGGCCCGGCCCTGCTGCGTGCCCACCAGGCCCCTCGGGCCGCTGTGGGCTCACTTCTAGTCTGGGGGTGATGTCAGGGTCGCCCCCTTGTCGATGCTGCAAATGTGCCCGCCTAGAGAGCCGCCTGCAGACGCGGGGGCCGTGTGCCCCCCTCAGGGGCGGGGCCTGTGGGCAGGGGGCCGGGCTCACCGCTGCCTCCTTCCCGCCCCAGGGAGCAGCGATGCTCATCTCGGCCGCCTCCGTGGCCCCTGGGAC
Source organism: Cephalophus harveyi (assembly GCA_006410635.1). Lineage (NCBI taxonomy): Eukaryota > Metazoa > Chordata > Mammalia > Artiodactyla > Bovidae > Cephalophus > Cephalophus harveyi. The sequence continues at coordinate 8,224 of SJYT01078594.1, forward strand.
GGCTGGGCTGTGCCGCCCGGGGCCCCCTGGACCACCACCACCTCTGCTGCCCAAGCCGGGAAAGGACAACCTGCGCCTGCGGAAGCTCCTGAGGAAGGCGGCCCGGAAGAGGGTGGGCGGGGGCGGGCGCCCCGCTCCGCCCGGGGCTCTCCGCACCTCCCTGTCCCCCGTGAGCGAGGCCAGCCGCGACCAGGAGGCCCCGAGCCCACGTCCCACGGAGGCCCCGCGTCCCACGGAGGCCCCGCGCCCCATCGAGGCCCCGCGTCCAGCTGAGCCCCCACGCCCCACCGAGGCCCTGCGTCCCTGGGACGCAGGATCTGCAGATGGGGGTGATGGCTCCCTCTGGGCCGGTCCCGTGAGGCCCACAGGGCATGCAGACAGCAGAGGAAGAGCCAGCCCGGGGCCCGAGTGCCACCCAGACCTGTGGGAGCCCCGCACCTGCGCCTCTGCCTCCTCGGTCTCTGCCAGCCCTGGGCTGCCCTGCCCGGGCTCCTCGGGCCCGCTGGGCTCTGAGGCCTCTGGTGCCAGCCCCTCCCGGGGCTCCGAGTCAGGGCTCAGATGCAGCTCCTCCAGACAGACCTCAGCTGGGCTCAGCTCATCGCCACCCTGGCTCCCGGAGGGGCACTGGCGGGGCCTGTGGTCGTGGGGGAGGCAATCCGATCAGGTAAAGGTCATCTGATGGTTTGTTTTGAGGGCCTCCCCAGGTCCGAGCTTGGTTTCCCTGTCTGTAAGTTGGGGCCCCCAGACCAGCCGAGTGCCAAGGAATCCCAAGACCCTGGCGTCTTTGGGAAAGTGAGGCCAAGGACCTCAGCGTCTGCCCCGTGGTGACCAGTGACTGCCCCGTTGACAGAGGGCCACCGGCTCACTGAGGCTTCTCTCAGGCCCCAGGCCGGCCCCGTGTCCTGCTTGCCAGCGTCCGCCTGGCTGGCCTAGGCGGGGCCCCTGCTCCTGCCTGCCCTGTGTGGGGCGACAGGCCTGGGCGTCCAGGGGGCCTGGGGAGGGGTCTGAGGGGGGTTTGGGGGCTGGTGCAGTGGGAGACAAGGCAAGAACTGGGGTCACAGCCGGGATCACAGCCCAGAGGAGCGGGCCGGACACGGCTGGCGGGGGCAGGGGAGGCCAGCCGCTGGCAGCCCGTGCGGGTCTGCATTTGAGCGGGACTGAACCTGGAGAAGAAGATGAGATGTGTATAAGAGACCAGGGAGGCCCCACACCCAGCCAGCGCCGTGCACCCCACAGAGGCCCCGCGTCTGGCCGAGGCCCTGCGTCTCAGGGAGGCCCCACATCCCGGGGAGGCCCTGCGTCCAGCAGAGGCCGTGCATCCTGCTGACGCCCCCTGCCCCACCGAGGCCTCAAAGGCTGTGGCCACCACACCCCGCTGCCCCCCGACCCCTGTCATCCACCACGTGGCCTCCCCTACGCAGAGGTCCACATTCTCCTTCAGCCTCGCCCAGCGCAGGAGCCTGGCTTCCCACTTCAGGGCCACGGGCCCCCAGCTCACAGCCCCAGCCCCAGACCCTGCCCGGTGCCCCAGCAGCTTCACCCAGGTCGCAGCCCCTATAGCGAGGGGCCACCACGTCAGCCAAGTGCATGTCCGGCTGGCACCATCCCCGCAGGGCGGGACCCCCGAGCCCACCCCGGCAGCCGCCCAGGATCAGCACATGGCCCCCTGCCCTCCCAGGGCTCAGCTCCTGATCCCCGTGGCCCACATCCGCCCACTGCCCATTGGGACGCAGGTGGCCAGTCCCCAGCCTGCAGCGTCCCCAGTGCCCAGGCCTCCCCCCGGCCTGCAGGCCTCGGTGCCCAGGGAGGCTGGCACCCGGGTGGTGGTGCCCATTGTGCCCACCTACTGCTCACCAGGACCCTCGCCTTTCCAGCCGGCCTCTGGGACCCCCGAAGCTGGGCGCCTGGAGGAGCCCCCCACGGCTGGCCCTGCCACTGAGGCTAAGGGAGTCTCCAGCCCCCGTGGGAACTCGCCCCCGGCCCCACTGGCAGGCCCCCACTCCTGCCCGGCTCCCAGAGCCGCAGCCAGGCCCCAGCTCAGCGGCTGGACGCGCCTCAAGAAGCAGCTGATGGAGGAGCCGGAGGAGCCCCAGTTCCCGGGGCCAGAGCCCAGCCTGGGGCAGGTGGACCGGGGCGAGACCACCCTTGCCAGCCTGGAGCCCCGGCCGCCCGCCTCCCGGGCCTCCAAGATGTGGGACGCGGTGCTCTACCGTGTGTCCGTGGCCGAGTCCCGCAGCAGCCAGGCGGGGCCCGGAGCCGCGGTGGGCACCCTGGCCGGCCTCAGGCGCCTGCCCTTCCTTTATCGGCCTCGCTTCAACGCCCGGAAGCTGCGGGAGGTGGCTGCCCGACCCCCTCCTGTGACCTCCCCAGTCCTGGTCCTGAACCCCCAGCCCAAGAACTTCAACCGGACAGCAGCCGGCTGGAGCCTCCACTGAACGGCTGGGTGACCCCAGGGCCGTGGGGTGGACGAGAGGGCTGAGAGTCCAGCTGGAAAACTGAAACTTTCAAGAGGGGAGCCTGGCGGCCTGGGGGTCCGCAGGGGCAGTGGGGCAGACAGGAGTAGGAAGGACCACAGCGGGAGAAGGCGGTTAAGAAGGGGGTTAAGAAGTGGGTTTGGACGGTGCAGAGGGGCAGAGAGAGGTCTGCTTTGGGGTAGAGTGTGGGAGCTTTTGGGGTGAATCTCTGGGGAGGCAGACAGTTCAGGAGGCTGCTTCAAGGTCAGGGTTGTCTGAGTAACCCTGCAGGGAGGGGCCTGCCTGGGCGTCTGCACAGGGCTTGGGGCAGGGGCTGCAGGGGGCACACCAGCAGGGCCTGGAGGGGCCGTGGCTGCTCAGGAGGGTCTGCCCGGCCCCAGGGAGCAGGGCCAGGTTTAAGACTGGGAGTTCCGGGTGGTGAGTCCTGACATGTGCCGCTCCCTTCTGCCTAGCAAGTGGGGGAGACTTGTGTCTCCGTGGAGGTGGGTAGTGGCTGGGGGCTTGGGCTCGGGCAGGGTCGCCTCTGTGGCCTGCCCTGGCGGCCGTGCCGCCGGAGGACGGGGCCCTGGCCAGAGCTGGGAGCAGGCCGAGGCCCAGGAGGGAGCTGGCCCCTCACTGNCAAGCGGGGGAGACTTGTGTCTCCGTGGAGGTGGGTAGTGGCTGGGGGCTTGGGCTCGGGCAGGGTCGCCTCTGTGGCCTGCCCTGGCGGCCGTGCCGCCGGAGGACGGGGCCCTGGCCAGAGCTGGGAGCAGGCCGAGGCCCAGGAGGGAGCTGGCCCCTCACTGCCGCCCTTCTCTGCGGCTTCTACTCCTCCAGACTGAGGGCAGAGCTGGGGGGGAGCTTGCTGATGAGACGGGAGGTGGGTCTCAGCCTCGAGGCTGGATGAGGAGACTGGGGGAGAGCAGCCTGGCCCTGCGGCGAGGACCAGCCGTGGCCTGGACAGGTGGGGAAGGGGGCCCCGGGCCTCACGCGGCCGTGGGGCCCCCACTGTGCCCTCAGAGGGCGTCTGACCCAGGACCAGCACTGGGGCTCTGACCAGCAGTGGGGGAGAAACACGGAGGTGCTGGGGGCAGGACTCAGCAGGGAAGGAGGGGGTTGGCAGGGGGATGTGACGGGTGCTGTACATGGATCCCGGGACCCAGGCCACTAATAAAAGTGTGCATGACCACACCGCGGCCGTCTTCCTGCCTCCCCAGGCGACGGGGCGGGCGGCAGCCACAGGGGCAGCTCGCACTGGGACACCAGGGAGCGTCGAGGGTTCTGGCTCCCCCGGGACCCTGAGCCCACGGATGGGCGGGGACCGAGCCTCCAGGAACCCCCTTCCGGCCACCGCTCGCCCTGCAGGGCCCCGGAAGGCCTCGCCTGCCGAGCGGTGCANCAGCCACAGGGGCAGCTCGCACTGGGACACCAGGGAGCGTCGAGGGTTCTGGCTCCCCCGGGACCCTGAGCCCACGGATGGGCGGGGACCGAGCCTCCAGGAACCCCCTTCCGGCCACCGCTCGCCCTGCAGGGCCCCGGAAGGCCTCGCCTGCCGAGCGGTGCAGACAGGGCATCATGGCTGCTCCCAGAAGGGAGTCAGAGCTTTGCCAGGGGGAGCAGGGAGGACCCCAGAAGGATGGGGGTGGGCAGGGGACCAGAGGGGCAGGCTCCGGGCGGCCCTGAGGCGGGCGCTCCGCCCTCAGGAGCCTCCTCCTGGCTCCTGCCCCCAGGCGCCCAGGGCGGCAAATTTCACGCATAACACATCACACGCGGGCCGCTGCTGCGGACTCACCAGGCAGAACGGCCTAGGGCGCCGGACCCTCATCCACAAGCACTTTCTCGTACTTCCCATGCCCGGCGGACGGAAGTCGCGTCCACGGAGGAGGCCCAGAAGTCGCGCCCCCCGCCCTCCCCAGGGACCAGCCCGGCGAGCACCGGCCCTGTGGCCCGCTCTTCAGCCCGGCGGCCCGCGCTTGCTGTGCCGAGGGGGCCCGGCTCCGCCCCAGGATGGACGCCTACCTTGCAGGGGGTGGACTTGGCCGCAGACTGAGCCTGCACCTCTCCCGTCTCCCAGAGGCTCTTAGTGCTCGCCACAGCCATGCTGGGCAGCTCGATGGAGGGCTGGCGCGTGAGCTTGGGGGTCCTGCCTGCGGTCTGCAGAGGAGACAGGGCCATCCTCGCTCTGCTCGGGCATGGGGTTGGAGGAGCAGGGCTTGAACGGAAGGGCCTTGGTGGATGGAGTGACAGTTGAGTGGATGGGAGTTAGTTGGGTGAAAGGGTACTGGTTGTATGGAGGCGTGTGGGTCGGGGTGAGTGGCGTTGGTTGCATAGAGGAACATCCATTCCATTGAACAAAGAAATACTGGGTGGAAAGATACTGGCTGAATGGAGGGGGATTGGTTGGATGGGGGGGCATAGGTTGGATGGAGGGGATCAGATCGTATGGAAGGGTGCTAGTTAGAGGGGTGTGGAATTAGAGGAGGGACCTTGGTTGCATGGAGAGGTGTTGGTTGGATAGAGGAACATTGGTTAAACAAAGAAGCATTGCTTGGATGGAGAAGTGTTGGTTGGCTGGAAGGACGTTGGCTGGACAGAGTGGTGTTGGTTGGCTGGAGGGTCATTGGTTGCATAGAGGGGTGTTGATTGCAAGGAGTGGTGTAGATTGGATGGAAGAGAGAGTTGAGTAAACAGTGTGTTAGTTGGATGGGTGGGGCATGGGGGATGGGTGTAGGATCAACGGAGGAACCTTGGTTGGATGGATAAAGGGCTAGATGGAAGAATGTGGAAGGGTGGAGTACTGTTGGTCGCATGGAAGTCGGTTAGTTGAATAAAAGGGTGTTAGTTGGCTGGGGGCTGTGGGATCAGTGGAGGGACGCTGGCTGGACGGAGGAAAGGGCTCACGAATGGAGGAAGGGCTCAGCAGAAAGTGAGGGTGCCTGTGCCCACCTCGACAGCCTGGGTGTACTGCTCCAGCCGCTCATCAATCTTGGAGATGGGCAGGGCCGGCTGGGACTTCCTCACACTGTTACTGGAGGAGAGAAGGGTCTTGGCCCAGGAGCCCTCGCGCAGCTTCTGGGCCTCACCCTGAGCAGCCGCCACAGCTCTCTCGGGCCCCAGATCTCCACCTCATGGACCCCCTCTTCAGCCTTCCCCTGGAGAACACTGGGGCCTGCCTCCCTGGAGAACCCTGGGGCCTGCCTCCCTGGAGAACCCTGGGTCCTGCCTGGGAAGCAGCCAGACATACCTCTTCTTAATGGAGCGGTTCAGGGACTCGGTTCTGTCACTGAGCTGTGGAGGGCAGGCGGAGATGGAGCCTCTGAAGTCGGAGCGAGGCCCAGAGCCCCCGCCCCGCAGCTGCCCGCCCTATGTGCCGCCCCCGCCCCAGTCCCTCTGCCCAGCTCACGCCCATCACAGGCCCTGCCGAGCAGCAGGCTATCAGCAGCCTGTGCAGGACAGAAGGCAAGGCCTTGGTGCTTAACGTACTTTGGTGCTGGGGCTCAGGGGAGGCGAGCCCACTTCAGTCCCCTCCAGGACCAGGGGGCTGGGTGTCCTGGGCTGCCGGCAGCTCTGGTGCTGGGAGCAGAAGGTCTGGGGTTAGGGCTGGACCACCTCGCCCCCCCCCCGCCCCTGTCTCTTATACACATCTTGATGTGTTATGCGTGAAATTTGCCCCC
>SJYT01078594.1:25013-42645 GCA_006410635.1 Cephalophus harveyi
AGCTGTAGGGGTGGGTGAAACCCCCACAGGGAAGGTCACAGACGCCCTTCGATGGGAGCCTGGGCACCTGGGGGGCCTGTTCCCATCAGGACAGGACACCCTTACCATTCGTGTGTCCGAGGGGCTGGCGGGAGTCTGCCTGGCCTGCCTGGACAGCTCTGGGGACGGCGGTGTGGTGGGCAGGCCTGACCTGCAGTGGCCCCCACCTGCCAGCCTCAGAGCCCGGACCCTCAGGAGCTGCGTGGGTCCCGGGTCTGGGGTGAAGGGTACAGCGGAGCCTGAGGCAGGAGGACCGCGGGCAGTGGGTATTAAGATGGGGCCGGGCTCCTGTCCGGAGTCCGGGGCCGGGCGTCTTGCTCCTCTGGCACTGCCACCTCGCAGGGGGCGGGCAGCGGCCAGGCCGCCACCCTCCGGGTATGGCAAGCAGCTCCAGATGGGGGGCTGGGGTGGGAGCAGGGAGCCCCGTCCACGAGGACAGAGGCCCCTCCCACAGCGCTCTCTCCTGGGGGCCAAGGACCAGGGAGCGCCCCCCAGGAGATGCCAGGACCGTGCGTTCCCCGGGAGGGGTGGGCCTCCCCTTGGGCTCCGGGGAGGATGGACTGGCAGGGGCAGGGCCGTGGGGGGCCCCGTCTCTGAGGGCCACACCCGTCCATCTGCAGACCCCTTGGCCACGACCCCCGGCGTGTCTCCTGGGCACCACTGTCCATTTGCTGACCCGCCCCCTCCCAAGGGCCTCCTCCCACTACGGCTCCTTGTCCCTCCAGGCTGGGTGCAGGCACGAGATGTGTATAAGAGACAGCCCCAGCACTGGCCTCTCCCCCCCAGCGCTCCCAGTCCAGACCCCCCAGCACTGGCCCCTGCCCTCGGGCACCGCCACCTCTCAGAGTCCAGGTGGAGCCTCCCTGCCTGTCACCCCCGCACCCTCCTGCAGTGGGGTGGCATGTGGTGGCTTTTCGCTTGGGGGACCCCTGGCTGCCTGCCCACCCAGAGCCCCTGAAGGCTCGGATCCCATTCTGTGTGACTTTCCAGACAGCGCCTCGGGCAAACTAAGGAGGAGCCACCCTGGCTCGGCCTTCCAGCCCCAGGCCCCCTCAGGCCCAGTGCCCACCCCAGGCCACCTCTAGGCTGTGACCCCACTGGCACCTGGGCCACCTCTGCTGGCTCCAGGCAGGACGGCCCCACTGCCCAGGTCTCAGCAGACCCAGTGCCCACTTACAGCCGAAGACAGGGCAGGCGTGAGGCTGCGGGGCCTGTGGTCTTCCTGGGAAGGTGGGCGAGGGGACCACAGCTGCCCGGCACCGCCCCGGCCTCCAACCCCGGCCGGGACCCCCAGATGACACCCCGGCATTTGCCACCTGGTCCCTCACCTCCCTCCCGCCAGCGCAGCCCACTCTCCCGGCCTGCCGGGGTCTCCTTCCCCCCTTCTTCCGCCAGCACAGTGAGGGGCTAGGGACCCAGCGATGGGAGAGATGCCCTCGCTGCCCTTAGAAGATGCAGGAGAGCCCATGTTGGCCCCACAGCGTGGCTCCAGGGCCTCAGAAGAGGACCCCTGTTCTGAGCTTCATTTAGGGGGGCATCCTCTCGGATGAGGGACCCCCGTGCCTGCACCCAGCCTGGAGGGACAAGGGGCCGTAGTGGGAGGAGGCCCTTGGGAGGGGGCGGGTCAGCAAATGGACAGTGGTGCCCAGGAGACACGACGGGGGTCGTGGCCAAGGGGTCTGCAGATGGACGGGTGTGGCCCTCAGAGACGGGGCCCCCCACGGCCCTGCCCCTGCCAGTCCATCCTCCCCGGAGCCCAAGGGGAGGCCCACCCCTCCCGGGGAACGCACGGTCCTGGCATCTCCTGGGGGGCGCTCCCTGGTCCTTGGCCCCCAGGAGAGAGCGCTGTGGGAGGGGCCTCTGTCCTCGTGGACGGGGCTCCCTGCTCCCACCCCAGCCCCCCATCTGGAGCTGCTTGCCATACCCGGAGGGTGGCGGCCTGGCCGCTGCCCGCCCCCTGCGAGGTGGCAGTGCCAGAGGAGCAAGACGCCCGGCCCCGAACTCCGGACAGGAGCCCGGCCCCATCTTAATACCCACTGCCCGCGGTCCTCCTGCCTCAGGCTCCGCTGTACCCTTCACCCCAGACCCGGGACCCACGCAGCTCCTGAGGGTCCGGGCTCTGAGGCTGGCAGGTGGGGGCCACTGCAGGTCAGGCCTGCCCACCACACCGCCGTCCCCAGAGCTGTCCAGGCAGGCCAGGCAGACTCCCGCCAGCCCCTCGGACACACGAATGGTAAGGGTGTCCTGTCCTGATGGGAACAGGCCCCCCAGGTGCCCAGGCTCCCATCGAAGGGCGTCTGTGACCTTCCCTGTGAGGGTTTCACCCACCCCTACAGCTTAGCCACACGTGACCCTGGAATACCCTGCCAGGACTGGGAAGTGGGCACTCGGGCCCTGAGCCTCCAGACACCAGGCTTCCTCTCGGTCCCCAAGGCTGGCCCCCAGGCTGGGCTCCCCGGCGCCCAGCCCGTCACCTCCCCTGGCTGCACGCCCTACCTCTCGTGATGTGCTCCGTGCCCAGCCTCCGTGCCGTGGTGCTTCCACGCCTCTGCCCCCGTCTGCTCTCCCCAGCTTGCCCGTCTGGGCTGGGGGGGCTCGGCAGGGCTGAGGCCGCTCCTTCCTCTGCCCCGCACCCCGCGCGCCTGGGTCCCTCCTTTCTCCTCCGAGTCACTGACCACAGCGCTGCAGGGGCCGGGCCCGGGGCCGAGGCAGCCCAGGAGACCTCCCCGGGCGCCCCCGCCCCACCCTTCACATCAGTGACTCGCCCTGCCCACCCCACGCCTACACACTGCCTCGCCCGGGCCGACTTCCCGGGGGACGGGCCTGGGGGGCCGCCCGCCCGCCCGGCACCCCCACCAGGCAGCAGCTCCAGCTGCGGCCCCGGGCCCGGCCCGGTCTCCTCCTGGCGCCGGACAGCCCTCCAGGAGAGCCGGACGCTCCCAAGCCAGCTGGGACTGCCTGGCACGGACCTCGGAGCGCTCACGAGGCCAGGCTTTGGCACGCTCCGGGACACGCGACCGGTGGCTGGCACCGGCTGGAGCCTCTGCCTCCCCCTCCCATCTCCTGTTTGGTGCCACGGGTCCACCTCCCACTCCCCAACGCCCCCACGCGCGACTCTGCCCGCAGTCGAGGCTAAAGGGGCTCACGTGCTCGGGAGACTCCAGGGGTCTGCCTGTCATTTAACCTCGGCTGTCCCCCTGGGGGGCAGGCACAGCCTGGCACGGGCGCCTGTCTGTCTGCTTCCGGCTTGGCCCTCCCGCAGGGCCCTGGGGCCCCAGGCACGCGGAGCAGCGGGACCCTTGCTGTCTGCCACCAGAGCCCCTGCCCGGCCCCCAGCCCCTCCTCCAAAGGCGCCTCGTCCCAGGCCCCTCGGGAGGGGCCATTCGGGGGCGGGGGCTTTGCCACCGCACCGGCCCTAACACTCGCTGTGCCCTGCTGCCCCAGCCCTGGGTCCTCCGACCCTGCAGACCACGTGGCCTGCGCCCCAGAGCGGGGGCAAGCCCCCACCTCCCTGAGCCTCAGCCGCCCTGTCCACGTAGACGGGGGCCTGGGGCCAGCCTCCCCCAGCCTGCAGGACCCGCCCCGGCCCTCTGCCCACCGAGGGCTCCGCCGGGAGCTGGGGGCTCTGCTGGGACAGCCCCGTTAGGGGGCAAAGTGACGCCTCCACGAGCAAGGAAGCCGAGGCACAGACTCACTGGGGGTCCCGCACCCCGGGAGGACACAGCTGGGGTCCCAAGTCCACAGGCCCCATTCAGCACCCAGGCAGGCTCACCCAGGGGAGGAGGGTCCCTCTGGCCCCCCACCTTCCCACGGTGGGCTTTCCTCTCCATGCCCCCTCACTCCCGTCCTGCTCTCGCCTGCCTGCCCAGCCCGCCCCCCGGCTGGCCAGGGTTCCCCCCACCTGCACCCGGCACACACACTGCCTGGCCCGGGGGTCCCGGGACCCCTCGAGCACCCCGACTCCTGCCCCGTGCGGCCCCTCCTTGGCGGCCTCCCTGTCCGCTTGCTCACGGCCCTGTGCCCCCGAGCCCTCCTGTCCCCTCACTCTTTCTGTCTTCACGGAGGCCTCGCTGCCCCCGCCCTGCCTGGTCCACCTCTCCGCTCCCGCTTGCTCCCGTCACCCAGCAGGACAGGGGCCCTGGGACCGCGGGGCACACAGCGCTTGGCTGCAGCTTCCCCTCCACGGCCTCAGGACTGCCCCATGGGTTGTGGGCAGCAGCCAGCCCTCACAGCCCCGTGCCCTCGCCTTCCTGGGCGGACCAGGGTCTCGTCCCCCTCAGCGGTTGCGTGTGGCCAGGGTCCCCACCGCCCCGCCAGTCCACAGACCCCCCCAGGGTTCTCGTCCTGAACCCTCACCTACAGGGGCCAGCCCCCCACCACCAACCTGCACTGAGCTGCTCCAAGCCCCAGGAGATGCCCCCAGGGGCCGCGTCCCATCCGGCCATCTCTGATACCCAGGAGCCACGAGGTGCCCTCCTGAGGCTCCCGTGGGGACGCAGCGCCAGCCCCAGGTGCCCGGCGCGCTGGGCACGCTCGCTGGCTGCTCTGACCTCAGCTGGTCTGCAGGTCAGGGCTGGAGCCTGGCCTCTGCCTCGGCGCTCTGGGCTCTGGCCCTGACTGCCTGCCCAGGGGCTGGGCCGTTCCGTCCCCATACCCACCCCTGCCGGCTCGCCCAGGCTCCTGGGGCAGGACTCGCTCTGAACGCCAGACCACCTGCACCCGCAACAGCACCGCCCCCCGGGCACCCAGCCCTGCCAGGGTGGGGGCCATCCACCCCCAGACACGGGGCCCTGGGTGGGCTTGAGGCAGCCCCGCCCCACGCACGCTGTGGTTTTCGGGCCTGGCTTCTCCCAGTGCCCTCGGGCCAGCTCGGCAGGCAGTGGCCACGTTCCCTGCCCTCTGGCCGCCCCTCAGGGCCTCCTGTGCCAGGCTTCCTCAGGCGGGAGAGCCGGGCGTGCGGATGACCGGCGCGTCCGAGATGGACATGCGCTAAGCGCGGCGGGCGGCCCGCCCCACGGGCCTCCCTGGGCAGACTGGGAACCACCCGGCCCTGTATCAGCTCAGCCTTGCCTTACAAGGCCAGGCCCTGGACGACTCCGTGGCCGGCTGGACGCCCTGAGTCCAGAGTCCTCTGGAAGTGCATGGGCCCAGGGGCCCTGGCTGTCCCTGACGGTCCCCGTGCGGGCCAGGCCTGAGACGGGCCTGAGGCGGGCGCTGAGACCCCCAGGGGCCATTGGAGGGGGTGGGGGTAGCTCCCTGCCACCTGGGAAGGGGCAGAGCTTGGCATGGGGGCACTGCAGGGGACGGGGGTGAGCCCCGAGGTCCCAGCCCACCAGCCTGAAGCCTCCTGCTGGCTCTGCACAGCCTCGCGGCCGCAGCCCAGAATGAGCCAGGCTTCGCTGAGGATCCGGGTGGATTCAGCTGACAGGCACCCTGGCTGCTGCTGGCCCAGCACACCCTTCCAGTGCCCGTGACAGCGACGTCCGGGGCCCTCTGCGGCCCCCGCCCCCTGCTGCCAGGTGTCCCGGGTGAGGGCCCAGGGTGATCCGCCTGGTGAGGCGGGCAGCTGCCCGCTCCCGAGGGCACCTGCGGCATCGCAGCCTCTGTGAGTCTGGTTCTGTTGCCCGCCAAGGGCGAGGGCCTGCCAGCCAGAAGCCTCTTAGATTCAGAGTTGTGAGTGGCATCCATGTGGGAATGCGGGGTCAGGGCCCATGTGCAATCGGTCGGGGCCTAGAGAGCGTGCGGGCTGTGCCCGTCGGCCGGGTAGACAGACCATCTGCACCACCGTTCACGAGGGACCTCCCCGCCCCCAGCCCCCGCGGCACGTGTTCCCAGGGGCTTCAGAGGCAAGCTGCCCTGTCCCTGCCCGGGCCAGTCACTCACAGGCCCGCTTTCGCCATCTAGGGCTGTGGGGCTCACGCCCAGGCCTGCCTGTGCCCTCAGCCCCGCTGCCCCGTCCAAGCTCCAGCAGCACCTCCAGCGTGCCCGGCATGCCCAGGGCAGCAGTCTGGCAATGGGCTTGGGAACGAAGCCAAAGCAACGCCTGGATGTCAGGTGTGCGTCCAGGCAGGCCCTGGGGCTCTCCCCGCCACGCCCGCTGGGCTGGACAATGTCCCTCCCGGCCTCAGCTTCCCCACTTGTTACAGGGCACTGCTGGACCTCCAGGACCGGCAGGCACCCCTTCACTCCTGGGCCACAAACTGGGCACAGGAGCACAGCGGCAACTTCTCCCAGCTGCCCGGGAGCCCCCCCAAGACGCTCCTGAGGGTCCCCTGGTGAGCAGCGCCAGGGAGGCCAGCTGAGCCAGCAACAGGCAGGTGTGAAGCCAGGGGCAGACCCTCGAGGGTCTTCCTGCTCGGCGAGCTCAGCGGGCACGCAAACACTCTGCGTGGCCCTGGCCCTGGCCTTGCGGCCCTCAGGCTGGGCCGGGATGGGGAGAAAGCCATGCCTGTGTCTGCAGAAACCCCGTGAGCCGGAGCGGGACGGGCCAGGGCTCCCGGCTCTGCTCAGACACCTTGGAGCCCACCCGCACACCCCGTGCCTTCTCCATCCCGAGTCAGGGCCATGGTGGACCTGGGGAGCTGAGGGACACCAGTCTCCCCAGGAGCGAGCAGTCTGCCCCGGGAGACCGGGCTGTGAGGAGGCGGGGGCAGGCCAGCAGCCCTGAGGAAGCAGGAGGCCCTCCCAGTCGGGAGAAGCCGAGGTGGGCTAGGTGGAGAAAGCCGCATTTCCCCCGGCCGTGGTGCCCGGAAGGGTGGAGAAGGAGAAGGGCTTTGGGGGCGGCTCAGAGGGACGTAAGGTGAGGCCCCAGCGCTGCGGGGCTCCGAGCCCACCCACGGCCCTTCACTTCTGCTCGCTCTCCCTGAGGGAGGCGCCGCAACACCCCTACTGTACAGAACAGGGAACTGAGGCTCAGAGGGCAGGGCACTGGCCCCAAGGACGCAGACCCGGCTTCCGCCTCCGGAGGCCTGACTCCAAGCGCGCACGTAGCCCGCGGTGCCTGCCACCCGGGGCAGGTGCGCCAAGGGCCGGCCAGGGCAGAGAATGTGGGGCCAAGTCTGGCTTCACCCTCTGCAAAGTAAGGGGTGACCTGATGGTCCCCAGGGCCAGCAGGCCCAGAGGAGGCGGGGGATGCCGCACTGGGGCCATGCTTGTCACCGGAGGGGGCGCGGAGCTGGTGGCAGGATGCAGCGGCGGAGGAGACGGCAGGCGGGCGGGCGGGCGCCCACACACACGGGTCGGAGCCGCAGGGCCGCTGGGCCAGGCGCCTGGGGAGGCACCCGCGGGCACCCTGCCCTGCCCTCCACGCCCCGGCCTGGGCAGAGGGACCTACCTCAGGAGGCTCTCCAGGCCCTGCTTGCTAGAACTCCTCAGGAGCGCAGAGATGCTCGTGATGCTGGCGGGCGCCCGGCTGCCCTGCGACCCGGCCCGACTCCCGCCCTGGGGCTGGAGGCTGCGGCTGCGGCTGCTTCTTCAGAGGCTGCCGCCCACTGCCCCGGCTCCCCCTGCCTTGGGACCCTCTCCCCTCCTCTCTCTACCCCACTACCCGCTTCTTGCTCTGCCCCTCCCTCTGTCTGGTCGGCTGGCCTCCGGCTCTGATACCCCTTCCCTGCTCCTCTCTCTGTCTGCGGGTCTGTGATCCTCCGTCCGTCTGTCTGTCTGTCCTGGCCCCTCTGGCCCCTGGGGGTCCCCTGGGTGGGCTGCCCACTGGCTGCCCCGGCACCCCAAATGGCCCTGTCTGCGTGGCCTCGTGGGCTCCGGGGCTCCAGGCCCCTCTCCTGCGCCAGGACGCCCAGCAGCTGCTTCGCGTTGGTCCCCCACATCCCCCTTCTCCGCCTGCCTCGGCCTCGTCCACCTCCAAAGATTGAAGGCAGGAGGAGAAGGGGGCGACAGAGGATGAGCTGTCTCTTATACACATCTTTTGCTTCTTCCCAGTCCTCCGCTCCTGTTATCACCTCTAGGAGCAGGCCGGGGCACCCCGGGAATGCCGTCGGGTCCCCAGTGGGGAGGCTGCTGCCCATCCCTGCCTCTGACCGACGGCCCCGGGAGGCTCAGAGCACCAAGGCTCCTGAGGCCGCTGCGGGCTCGCCTGTCGGGGCGGGGCAGCCGTGCTCCCCACTAGTGGCCAGGGGCACGAGGTCAGCGCGGTGGCCTGGCCGGCAGCCCCTCTTGCCCCCCGGGCTCTGGCCGAGGCCCCAGGAGCAGCAGCCCAGCCCACTGTTCCTCTGGTTGGGCTGAGGCGCCCCGGGTGACTCACTGCGGAGCTCATGGGCAACTGGCCGGACTGGGGCGGGCCCGACCCGGCTCGCCCTCGGGGAGCCACCGAGGGCCAGCTCCGGGCCGGGCCGCCTCGTGCCCAGCAGCTCGCTGGGCTCACCAACACCCTCGAACGCCCCGAGAGGCAGATGCCGCCATAGACCCGTGCCGCAGGTGGGAAGACCAAGGCTCAGACAGGTACCCGAGGCAGGGCCCGGCAGAGCCAGATCCAAGCCCACCAGGCACCTGCCGGCCACCCCAGTGCCACCCCATGGCCGCGGCTTCCCTAACTTGTCTGACCTCTGGCCGCACCAGGCTGTCAGCACTGGGAGCTCCTGTGGGCATGCACGGGGACAAAGAGTGAGGTTGGGATCAGACCAGAGAGCGGGTGGACGTGGGTGAGTGCCCGTGTCTTGGAGGAGGCAGCAGCCTGTGGAGAGACTCTGCGTGGCCCACAGGTCCTCGGTGCCTCGGTGTGGCGCTGCCTGCTGGAGGCTTTGCGGTGGGCCCTCTGGCTCAGACTGGCCCCCACGCACCAGGCTGCATCCTGGGACCCACCGCCTCCCCTGGCACAAGCCAGGAGGGGCCAGAGACTCTGCAGGGTGTGCTGTGGAGGCCGCTGTGCCCACTGTGTGTCCCAGCCCCCCGCCAGAGATGCAGAGACCCCCAGATGCTGGTGGGGTGAGGAGGAGCGGGGAGAGGGGGACGGCAGGGCTGGGCTGCGGGCTGAGCCAGATCACCCCGAGAAAGGAAGCTTGCGTTTTGTTCCCATCTCAACTGGCCATATCCTCCTTGCCCCTGCTCTTAGTTCTGGAATCCCAGCCACAGCCAGCCAGGAATGAAGTGTGCCAAAGCGTATTTCGGTTCAAAAGAAGGAAAAGTATTTCCATAGGGGAAAGAGCTGCCTCGGGGTGGTGGGAGTTTCCTGTCCCTGAAACTTAAATAGAATTGCACAATTACTTATCAGACTGATGGGTGGGAGGTATTAATAGCAAGAGTAGAAGTTTAAATGCCGCGGTGAAGGTTCATAGTTTCGCAACTAAGGCATGTCCCAACAGGAGAAATAGGGCAGAGTGTTTGGCGTCAGCGTCACCGTTTTCTCTCCATCCATCCATCCATCCCCCTGTCTGTGCATCCTCCGTCCATCATCGTTCCATCCATCCATCCTCCACCATCCGTCATCCATCCATCATCTATCTGTTCATCTGTCCATCCATCTTCCATTCAACATCAATCCATCCATACTCAATCCATCCATCACCTATCCATCCATTCTCCACGTGGCATCTACCCATCTATCCCCCATAAGTCCATCCATCCATGTATTTAAAGGTCTTAATACATGTAAAGCATGTAAAACCCTTAAAAGAAGCATTTAGCTAGGTGTCCATCCATTCTGAACAAAATAACTGCTGAAAATATGTTGATTACTATTATCCATGCGTTCATCAATTTGTATATCCATTTGCCCTGTTACCCAGCTGGTGAACTATGTTCATTCCGTTATACATCCTTCTATCCCTCTGAATATTCTATTGCACTTACATTCATCTAAATATCAATATTTCACTATCTTTCCCATTTGTACGTCCATTGATATATCTGCCTATTCATCCGTCCGTATGTCCACCATCTTCCCACCTGGCAAGTCATGCATCCACCTGTGCGTGAAAATGCACATGTCTGTCCCGTCACGTACATATTTGGGCTTCCCCGGTGGCACAGTGGTAAGGAATCCACCTGCCAATTCAGGAGATGCAGGAGACGTGGGTTCAGTCCCTGGGTCTGGAAGATCCCCTGGAGTAGGAAGTGTCAGCCTCCTGCAGCATTCTTGCCTGGAAAACTCCACGGGCAGGGGAGCCTGGTGGGCTGCAGTCCATCAGGGCTGCAGAGAACTGGAACTGAGCGACTGAGTGTGCACCCACACACGCGCGTATTTATGCTTTATTTTGCCCATTAGTTCGGTTCAGTTCAGTGGCTCAGTCGTGTCCGACTCTTTGCGACCCCGTGAATCACAGCACGCCAGGCCTCCCTGTCCATCACCAACTCCCGGAGTTTACCCAAACTCACGTCCATTGAGTCGGTGATGCCATCCAGCCATCTCATCCTCGGTCGTCCCCTTCTCCTCCTGCCCCCCATCCCTCCCAGCATCAAGGTCTTTTCCAGTGAGTCAACTCTTTGCATGAGATGGCCAAAGTATTGGAGTTTCAGCTTCAGCATCAGTCCTTCCAATGAACACCCAGGGCTGATCTCCTTTAGAATGGACTGGTTGGATCTCCTTGCAGTCCAAAGGACTCTCAAGAGTCTCCTCCAACACCACAGTTCAAAAGCTTCAATTCTTCGGTGCTCAGATTTCTTCATGGTCCAACTCTCACATCCATACATGACCACTGGAAAAATCAAAGCCTTGACTAGACGGACCTTTGTTGGCAAAGTAATATCTCTGCTTTTGAATATGCTATCTAGGTTGGTCATAACTTTCCTTCCAAGGAGCAAGCGTCTTTTAATTTCATGGCTGCAATCACCATCAGCAGTGATTTTGGAGCCCCCCAAAATAAAGTCTGACACTGTTTCCACTGTTTCCCCATCTATTTCCCATGAAGTGATGGGACCAGATGCCATGATCTTCGTTTTCTGAATGTTGAGCTTTAAGCCAACCTTTTCACTCTCCTCTTTCACTTCCATCAAGAGGCTTTTTAGTTCCTCTTCACTTTCTGACATAAAGGTGGTCTCATCTGCATATCTGAGGTTATTGATATTTCTTCCAGCAATCCTGATTCCAGCTTGTGATTCGTCAATCCCAGCATTTTGCATGATATACTCTGCCTTTCATGTATGGATGTGAGAGTTGGACCATAAAGAAAGCTGAGCACAGAAGAGCTGATGCTTTTGAACTGTGGCGTTGGAGAAGATTCTTGAGAGTCCCTTGGACTGCAAGGAGAGCCAATGAGTCAATCCTAAAGGACATCAGTCCTGCATATTCACTGAAAGGGCTGATGCTGAAGCTGAAACTCCAATACTTTGACTACCTGATGCAAAAACAAAAAAAACAAAAAAAAACCTGACTCGTCAAAAAAAGACCCTGATGCTGGGGAAGATTGAAGGCAGGAGGAGAAGGGGGCGACAGAGGATGAGATGGCTGGATGGCATCACGGACTCAATGGGCGTGAGTTTGAGTAAATTCCGGGGGTTGCTGATGGACAGGGAAGCCTGGCATGCTGTAGTCGATGGGGTCACAAAGAGTCGGACATGACTGAGTGACTGAACTGAACTGAACAAGTTAAATAAGTAGGGTGACAATAGACAGCTTTAGCACACTCCTTTCCCAATTTTGAATCAATCAGCTGTTCCATGTAAGGTTCTAACTGCTGTTTCTTGACCTGCACACAGGTTTCTCAGGAGACAGATAAGGTGGTCTGGTATTCCCATCTCTTTAAGGATTTTCCAGTTGGTTGTGATCCACGCAGTTAAAGGGTTTTTTGTAGTCAATGAAGCAGAAGTAGATGTTTTTCTGGAATTCCTTGCATTCTCTATGATCCAGTTGCTATCTGCTACAGATAGCAATTTGATTTCTGTTTCCTCTGCCATTTCTAAACCCAGCTTTTACATCTGGAAGTTCTCGGTACATGTAATGCTCAACCCTAGCTTGAAAGATTTTGAGCATAACCTTACTATCATGGAAATGAGCGCAGTTGTCCAGTAGTTCGAGCATTCTTTGGCATTACCCTTCTTTGGGACTAGAATGAAAACTGACCTTTCCAGTCCTGTGGCCACTGCTGAGCTTTTCAAATTTGATGCTGTATTGAGTGCAGCACTTTAACAACATCATCTTTTAGGATTCGAAACAGTTCCACTGGCATTCCATCACCTCCACTAGCTTCGTTCTTAGTGATGTTTCCTAAGGCCCACTTGACTTCACACTCCAGGATATCTGACCCTAGATGAGTGATCACACCATCGTGATTGTCTGGGTCATGAAGATCTTTTTTGTACAGTTTTTCTGTGTATTCTTGCCACCTCTTCTTAATCTCTTCTGCTTCTGTTAGGTCCATACCATTTCTGTCCTTTATTGTGCCCATCTTTGCGTGAAATGTTCCCTTGGTATCTTATCTCTCCTTGCTATTCTTTGGAACTCTGCATTCGTGGGTATATCTTTCCTTTTCTCCTTTGCCTTTAGCTTCTCTTCTTTGCTCAGCTGTTTGTAAGGCCTCCTCAGATAACCATTTTGCCTTCTTACATTTCTTTTTCTTTGGGATGATTTTGGTCACCACCTCCTGTACAGTGTTATGAACCTCTGTCCATAGTTCTTCAGGCACCCTGTCTATCAGATCTAATCCCTTGAATCTATTTGTCACTTCCACTGTATAATCGTGAGGGATTTGATTTAGGTCATACCTGAATGACCTATTGGTCGTAGCTGCATAGCTTACCTTCTTCAATTTAAGCCTGAATTTTGCAGTAAGGAGCTAATGACCTGAGCCACGTTAGCTTGAGTCTTGTTTTTGCTGACTGTAGAGAACTTCTCCATTTTTGGCTGCAAAGAATATAACCGATCTGATTTTGGTATCGACCATCTGGTGATGTCCACGCATAGAACTGTCTCTTGTGTTGTTGGCAGAGGGTGTTTGCTATAGCCAGTGTATTCTTGTGACAAAATCCTGTTACCTTTGCCCTGCTTTATTTTGTACTTGAAGGTCAAACTTGCCTGTTAGTCCATGGATCTCTTGACTTCCTACTTTTGCATTCCAGTTCCCTATAATGAAAAGGACATCTTTTTTTGGTGTTAGTGCTAGAAGGTCATGTAGGTCTTCATAGAACTGGTCAGCTTCAGCTTCTTCAGCATCAGGGGTTGGGGCATAGATGTTGGGGCATACTGTGACGTTGAATGGTTTGCCTTGGAAATGAACCAAGATCATGACGTTGAATGGTTTGCCTTGGAAATTGCACCCAAGTACCCCATTTCAGGGAGAAGGAAATGGCAACCCACTCCAGTACTCTTGCCTGGAAAATCCCATGGACTGGGGAGCCTGGCAGGCTACAGTCCATGGGGTCTCAAAGAGTCGGCACGACTGAGCGACTTCACTTTCATTTTCACTTTTCACCACATTTCAGACTTTTTTGTTGACCACGAGGGCTACTCCATTTCTTCTAGGGATTCTTGCCCACAGTAGTAAACATAATCGTCATTTGAATTAAATTTGCCCACTCGTAAAAATCTACCAGTTATGTATATCCATCTGCATTTATCTGCCCAGTTATTTATCTGTAACATTACATTTATTTACCCGTACACTAATGCCATTCCTATGCCTATCTTCAGGGAGGCCTGGCGTGCTGCGATTCATGGGGTCACAAGGAGTCGGACACGACTGAGCGACTGAACTGAACTGACTGAACTGATGCCTATCTTCAAACTCATCCATCCATCCTCCGTCTGCCTATCCATTCATTCACACGTCCATCCACACGCTCATCCAGCCGTCACCCATCTAGTCACGCATCTACCCATCCATCCACCCATAATTTATCCATCCATTTAATCAACTTCCGTCTCTCCACCTATTCATTCATCCATCCACCCACCCATTATCAGTCCATTTTTACATCCAGCCATCCAGCCATCTACCTACCCACCAATCAATTCACACATCATCCATCCATCCAAACATCCCTCCGTTCATACATTTGTCAATCTGCTCATTCGCTCATCCACCCATCCATCCATTCAGCCATCCATCCACCCACATATCCAACTGTTCTCTCATCCGTAAATCACCCATTCATCCCTTCTCTCCGCGCCCTCATTCTCCCGTCATCCACGCATCCATTCATCCCGGCATCCCTCCTCTCAGCACCCATCTGTCCACCCACTCCTCCTTCCACTCACCCAACCACCATCCAGCCAGCCAGCCAGCCCACCATTCTGCACCCGTTCATCCACCCACCCATTTACCCAACCAACCACTCGTCCACTCACCCGTTCATTCATCCGTTCACCTATTCACTCACCCATCCGTCCATCTGTCCTTCCATCCATCTATTCGTTCATCATCCTCTTTATTCTTCCACCCCTTGTCCTTCATCCACGCATTCACGCACCCATTCACTTACCCAGCCACCCACCATCCTTCCACCTGTCCTTCCTCCTGTGCCCCCATTCACTCCGTCATCTACCCATCTGTCTACTCATCCCTCCCTCCATCCACTTATCCACCTGTCCATCCAGCTACCCACCCACCCACCATTTGTCTATCCAAACACCCGTCCATTCAGTCACTATTGGTCCATCTCTCCACCCATCCATCCACTCCTCACTCACCCATCCATCCCTCCACCCACCTATTACGCATCCATCCGTCCGCCCATCAGCTAGTTGTTCCTACTTCCTCCCTTTCTTCATTTATACTTTTCTCTTGTTGAGTCTTTTTATCCTTTTTTCTTTCTTCTGTGACTAAGACATGGTTCATAAACTTGTGGCTATAGAAGACAGAGGCGCGCACCCTCTCCCCAGTAAGGTTACTGGTTAGTCCCCAGTAAGTGGGGACTGGGGAGGGAGGGCTCTGCCCTCCCATTTAGACATTCTCACACACACACGCACGCATGCACACATGCACACACACATGCACACACACATGCACACGCACATATGCACGCACACACATGCACACACGCACACACGCACATACGCACGCACACACATGCACACGCACACACACGCACATGTGCGTGCACACATGCATGCACGTGCACGCACACACACGCACGCATGCGCACATGCACTAACACACACACACATGTGCACGTGCACACATACATGCACGCACGTGTGCACACATGCACACGTGCACACACGCACAGGCACACACGCACAGGCACACACGCACAGGCACACATGCGCACACACGTACGCACACACACACGCACGCACGCACGCACGCTGACAGAGCTCTATCTCAGTGAAAGGCACAACACACGCACATACGCACGCACACACATGCACACGCACACACACGCACATGTGCGTGCACACATGCATGCACGTGCACGCACGCACACACACGCATGCGCACATGCACTAACACACACACATGTGCACGTGCACACATACATGCACGCGCGTGTGCACACATGCACACGTGCACACACGCACAGGCACACACGCACAGGCACACATGCGCACACACGTACGCACACACACACGCACGCACGCACGCACGCTGACAGAGCTCTATCTCAGTGAAAGGCACATCAGGCACTCCCCGGTGGTCCAGCGGTTAGGATCCCGCCTTGCAGTGCAGGGGTCACGGGTCCGGGGACTAAGCTCCCACATGCCGCGGAGTAGCTAAGCCCACACTGCAGCTGCTGAGCCCCGGGCCCTGGAGCCCGTGTGCTGCCTGGGGAGTCCGTGCGCCAGAACAAGAGATCCCGCGTGATCAGTGAAGAGCCTGCGTGCTGCCACTAAGACCCAGGAAAGCCAGATCCGCGATTTTTTTTTTTTTTTTAAAGATGTATCAAACAGTGAGAGTCCGTGAGGGAGGGAGTGTGGAAGAGGGGTCAGGGCTGGTGGTCTCCGTGGCAGTGGCCCCTGGGTGATTCCAGCACAGCAGTGCTCCTGAGAGCTCACCTGTCTACGTGAGCCTCAGTCCAGCAAGGGGAGAGGGGCCAGCGTGCTGTGGTGGGAACCCCATGAAGCTGGGGTTTGGGGAGGGGCTGGGACCAGGAGAAAGGCCCACGCTGTCTTTCCAGATCCCTCTAGAATCAACTGGCTGGATCCATCTGTCCCAAGTCCCCCTTCTGTTTTGAAGAGGACAGGGTGCGTGGGCAGCCTTGGGACCTCAGAAGGGAAGCCATCCGCAGAGCAGGTCCTCTCCCAGAGGGGCACAGACCCCTTTGGAGTGAGGGGCTTGTGTTTTCCCCCGGTGGGCAGAAAAGGGCAGCGTCTGAGGCCCCACCTCCCAGGCACAGAGTTGGGCAGCGACCGTCTCCCGGTCCTCACTCACCCGGGGGACAGTGGGGAGCCTGAGGCTGCCCCCCACTCCCTGCCAGTTCTGCCTGCTGACCACTGCGTCCTCCCACCCCCAGCGCTGGCCCTGCTCCAGGCTCCTGCGGGGCGAGGCACACCCAGCCCCCAGGTTCCCAGACAGCCCTCCCGCCAGCCAGGGGACCAGACAGCGCCCCCTCCTCCACCCACCCGCTCCCACCTTCCTGGCTCAGAGGCGGGGAGCTGACGGAGTGCGGACAGACGGGCCTGACCCCAGGAAAGGGCCAGGGCTTTCCTCTCCCATCACCCCCCACCCCTTATCTGCCTGTGTCTGGCACTGCAGGGCCGTGCTGGCCGGTGAGGAGGCCTGATTTTCCCCATCCCTTATCTCCTGTAAACTCCACACCCTCACAGGCCGGCCGGCCCCCTCCCTCCAGGCTCACGTGTGTGAGGGGAGATGTGAGGGGCTTGCCTTTGGCTGAGCTTTCCCGGGGCCTGCACCCCGCCTGTGCCTTCCCCGCTGGGTCTCCACTCATCATTAGCGAGAGTCTGACCCAGGGTCGGGGAGGTTTGGGAACCGCCCTCACTGGTGACCTTGCGGCCGAGGCCCCCTCTCCACCCCCTTCTCCGAGAAGGCCTTGAGCAGCGATTGGAAAGAGGACCCCCGAGATGCACAGGGCTGGGGCTGGGCCTGGGGGAGAAGCTGAGGGCACCGCTCCAGGGGGCCCTGGAGAGGACCTGCTGCCCCTGCCGGTGCCGAGCCTCGTCTCTGCTTTGGGGGCAGACCCCAGGGTGTCTTCTGAGTTGTGCTCTACTTGGGGTGGCTCTCCACATCCCAGAAAACTCAGGGAGCACCAGTCTGTGGGATTTCTGAGGGCCTCCAAGGGCAGCCCAGCCAGTTCTGGGTCCCCCTGACTCCTCGCTGGATCTCAAGAGGCCTGGGCCCCTGCAGGAAAGCAGATGGTCAGAGCCGGTGACCAGCTGCCCTCCAGCACCGGATGCAGCCCTCAAGCCCCAGCTCTGCCCATGGAAAGGGGGCCCTGGCACCGGCCTGCCTGGCCGGGCAGTGCTTCCAGCGCTCAGCGAGGCCGGTGCAGGCTATGAGTGATGACTGTGCACCTGAGGAAACTGAGGCCTCGGGGTGGGGTGCAGTCACCCCAGAAAGTCCCAGGCCAGCTGCAGCAGTTGGCGCCATCTGCCCTGGGTCTTTGGGCCCACCCAGCCCCTGCCTTGGGTCAGAGCCGGGGAAGGCAAAGGCGGCACTCAGGGCTGGCCTGGGGGCTTGTCGCCACTGCCCAAGGGGGCTGGCCCTTGCTCTGGGCCCTGCGAGGGGTGCTGCTGCAGAGGCGGTCTCTT
>SJYT01078594.1:43090-57448 GCA_006410635.1 Cephalophus harveyi
CACGGTACCCCTCTGGCAGGGGCCGCCCATCCTGACCCCAAGACCCCCCTGGTTCTGCCCCAGCGGCTCCAGGACTGTTCTCTGAGGAGGCAGATGGGGACCAGGAAGGGGGTGGGAGGCAGGGAAGGGTTTCCGGCTTCCCAGGCCGGCAGGGTGGGCCCTGCAGTGACTTCCCCAAGTGTGTGTGAAGGTCCTCTCCCTCCCCCGCACCGAGGAGGGGATGCGAAGGGCCCAGATGGAGGCGGGAGGAGGCGCAGAAGGAAGGCATCCATCATCTGCGCTGAGCTCAGCCTTCCCTCTCCCCTGGGAAATTTCCGGGCGCCCGAGACCCCTGACCTGGGGGAGGAGGAGACGAGGCCCACCTGGGGGTCCTGAGGCCTGACCCAGCTCTGACTGCCGCCCCCGGATCTGGGCCGGCGGCCGGGAGAGGAGCCCCAGTGTGTGGCCCCCATCCCTCCGCTCCATCAGCCCGCGCAGCTGGGGGGGCCGTCCGCCCTCCTGAGCAGGCTGTGGCGCCACTCGCTCCTCCACATGGCGCCGGGCCTGCTGCAGAGGCCCGTGGGCGACAGGGAGAGCCGTGGGGTGCCGGGGGTCCCCACTCGGGGCCTCTCCAGGGCCACGGGCCCCTCCCACCCTGGCTCCCTTGGCCGGACGGACACGTCCGAGGCCTCCGGGCCGGCTCGGCCCTTCCCCCACTGCCCGCTGCCCTCTGGGGACCAGCGGCCTTTGTCCCGCAGATCCTGTAGTGCAGAGGGCAGGCTCGACAGGGCCTGCAGGGACAGATGGCCCAGAGAGGGGGCCTGCAGGCTGTGCCCCCGCCACCCGCCCGCCCCCTGAGCTCGGCACGTGGAGCAGTGAGGGGGGCAATGTCACCTGGGCAGGGGTCACACCTTATCTGGAGGGCTGGGAGGGGGACAGTGGCCTGGGGGTCAGGAGACACCCGCTCACCCCATCCCAGCCCTGTCCCAGGAAGGGACAGACCTGAGCTCTACGTGGGTCCCCACGTAGAGGGGGCAGTGGCGGATGCAAAGGGAACCTGGGGTAGGGGCCACCCGGGGAGGGGAGCTCAGAGGAAACTGAAAGCCTGGAGAGGGGGCAGGGCTGCCAAGGAGGTTGAGGAGGGTCCTGTCCAAAGTCTGCAATGATTCCGGCACCTTCCAGAACAGGGAAGGGCTGAGAAGGCCAGACAGTGGGACAGTGAGGGCTGTGTGGCCGGGGCAGCAGCGGCCGCCCCGGGGCGTGGATCGCTCTGGGGCACGTGGTTCCACGCATGGAAGGACGTAGGCTCATGGCTTGTGGACAAAGAGCGTGGCCGGGGAAGGGGCAGGGGTCTGTAGGCCACCCTGTGGTCCCAGCCAACCGGGGAGGCGCAGGGCTGCAGCTGGGGCTGCGGGGGAGGTGGGCAGGGGCCCAGGATGCTGCCCGCGGGTGGCGGCGGGCACAGGGAGGACCAGCCTGCTCCAGCCTGGCCTCGGAGAGGGCTGGGGCACCCTTGGGCCTCCAAGGCATCTGGGATGGTTTGAGGGGGCTGGTCCCGTGCTCGGGCAGTCTGAGGGGACGGCTTGCCCTGGACCCACCGACCTGACGGCTCTGCTGCAGGTGGCCAGTGGGGGCTGGGAGACAGACCTCGGCCGTCTCTGGGCTCTGCTCTCTGTCTCAGCAGACCCTGGCCGTCTGGGGGGCCCTGGGAGGGGCTTCCCCTGGGAGGGGCTTCCCAGCTGCAGGTCCCCTGCCTGGGCGTCGGGGACTTCTCTGTCACCCCAGACAGGAAAATCCCTGCTTCCCTTCGTCACCTTGTGAAACGAGAACCCCCTGCTCCCCCGGCCTGGGTCTCAGTTTCATTCTGAAAGGTCAGGACGCGCACCGTGCCGGGGGGTGGATGTTGGGGGTGCCCAGCTCCAGGGTGGGTGGTGTCTCTGAACTGATCCTCCCACCGAGCGCCCGACAGACCCCAAGCCCCAGGGACAGGTCCCGGCGAGCCGCCCAGCCGGGGGCTGGTGGCCGTGGCCTCCATCGGCCCCTCTCCTCCGCGTGCATGACAGCTGGTGTGGGGGTCAAGGATGGGCCAAGGAGCGGGCAGGCCCTTGCCAGGCCGCGCAAGCTGTGCCCTTCTATGGGCACGCAGCGGCCGGAGGTGCATGGGAGCCTGGGCCGGGCAGCGCTGACGTGCAGAGCCGTTCCCGAGCGAGGACAGCTGTTCCCGTCACCTGCTCCGTGTGGCGCGCCGGCCCCGCAGGAGGACGGGCCGCCTCCTTGGGGCACCGAGCCTGGGTCACGCCTCTCTCCCCTCCTCTACCGCAAGCGGTGGGTCTTGCTCGGCACCCTGCGGCTACCCCCGACAGCCCGAGGTGGGCACATGCGCCCTGACCCCCCTGGACCCCAGCTGCCCAGCTGCCCCTGCCCCCCAGGACTCAGCCCCACGGCCCCCACCCAGGTCTCCCCTGGAACTCGGCCGGGAGGAGACGCTTGTGAGCCGCCCTCACCTGCCCATGCGCGCGCCGCGCCGACAGCTCCAGCCTCCCTTCCTCGTCAATAAAAGCATCATCGTGGAACCGGGTACCACTGCCTCCAACCTCCCATGGGAGAGCTGGGGGCAGAATCCACTTTGCAAGGAAACCCTATGGCCGCGGGGAGCCCGGCTTGTGGTGGCTCGGCTGGCGGGGGTCCTAGTGGGCCAGCTGGCTCTCCCTTCGCCCGCCCCCCACAGCGGCCCTGGGGCAAGTGGGGGCGGCTGGTCGGCTCCACCTCAGTCCTGTGGCTTTGAGCGTCTCACCCCCTCCCTCTGCTCCTTCCTTTCGGCCATCCTCCCACTGGGCCCGCGGTCTCTCTCCACACAGCTGCCCACGCCCCGACTGTCTGTCCGTCCACGAGCCCTGGCCGCTCCCTTGTGCAGCCCCTGCACCCTGGGACCATCAGACCCCCACAGCCAGGGACCCCGCCTCCCTCCCTCTCAGGCGGAGGTGCTCCACAGAGCCCGGCGGCCTCCTACAGATGCCTGGGTGGCCGGCGTCCCCTCCCAGCTCCAGCTGTCCCCACGCGCAGCCCACCCGAAGCCCCGGTCGGCCCCTCACATCCCCCCACCTGCCGGGCACTCAGACCCCGCAGCACCCTCTGCCTCCTCACCCCCGGCGGGGCAGGGCGGCCTGGGAGAGGGCCTGGCCGGACTCCCAGCACAGGCTTCGAGGCTCCCGAGGCTGAGCAACCCTCTTGGCCAGGCCTCTTGAACAGGGCCCACCCCACCTCCTGCCCTCACAGTCTCCACCCCGCCTGCCTGAGGCCCGGGCTCTTCCCTGGGCATCCAGCTGCCTGGAGCCCGGTTCGCATCCCACTGGCGGGTGGGTGAACCCAGCTCTCCCAGCGAGGCCCAGCTACAGCGGTGGACGGAAGAGCATCTAGCTGCCCCGGGCGGGGTGGGGACAGGGACCCAGGAAGACGCCCTGCAGCCTGTGAGCCGCGTCCGGGCCCCGCGGTGCCGCAGACCTCGGGTTAAGCACGGCCCCACGGCGTGCAGATGCAAAGGCTTGTGCGGGCCTGGGCATGCGTGTGGCCCGGACCGGGCCTTACCCTGTGCCTTCATCCGCCAGCAGCTCCCGCCGCTCCTCGGAGCCAGGGTGGCCGGGAGCCTCCGCCATCAGTCCTCGCTGTGCGTGTGACTGCAGCTCTGGGCGCTTCCTGGGGCAGCCGCCCTGGAGCCCCCACCCCCAGCCGGGTTTCACTTCCCCCTTCCGGCGGCAGGTTGAGGTTTGGAGCGCATCGGGGCTGGGGTTGGGGTGTTGTTTTCTAATCTGTTGCTGCAAGAGGAGAAGAGAAAAAACACCAGTCACCAGGAAGCATTAAGCAAGCTTCAGGGGCCTGGAGGGCCCAGGGCGGAGGTGCGGAGGTGAGGCTGAGGGGCAGCGTGTGGGGGCTGGGACCCTGAGTGGGAGCCCCCCCCCCGCAATCCCGGCCTCAAGGTCCGCCTCTGCACGGCTGCTGTCCCCAGGCAGAGGGCACGGCCCTGGTCCCCAAGCCTCCACGTGCAGCGTGGTGGCCTCCCCGGGTGGCGTCTCCTGGGTGCTCTCCCGGAGCGTGCTCCTCCTTCCTGAGCCTTGGGCCTTCGGCTGGCTCATCCCTCGGTGGCCCCTGCCCTCCAGACTTCTGGGGCCCAGCCTGAGCGCCCTGCCTGCAGGAGCCCTCTCGTCCACGCCCGTGTTCACTCACAGTTTACTTTCCTGAACTGTTGGGGTCTCTCTGCTGCCCCTGGACTCTGCCAGCCCCCATGGCCGGGGGACTCGGGACTGGCCTGTGCCACCAAGCATTCACCAGAACCCGGAGCCCTCCACAGAGTGTCCTTTCTGCCCATCCCCACCCTCAAAGGCCCAGAAACAACAGATCCCTCCTGTGGAGGGGTTGAACTGTGTCCCCAAATCCGTAGGCTGGAGTCCCGCTGGCCGGCACCCCAGAACAGGACCGTATTTGGAAATAGGGTCACTGTAGATGCAATCAGTTAAGATGAGGTCACTAGGTCATAATTCAGGATGACTGATGTCTGTACAAAAAGGGGAAACTTGGAGGCAGCCTCTGGCCTGTCGGGAGACGCCAACTGAAGATGAAAGCGAGATGGGGGTGGTGCATCTCAAACCGAAAAGCCCCAGGAAACCACCAGACACTGGGAGGGGTCAGGAGGAGGCCCTGTGACAGCTGGGTGCCCACCTTCGGGCTCCAGGACGGGAGGCGGGGAGCCGCTCTAGGGCGCTCGCACCCCTGCCCCCGACGCTCCCCCCGACGCTCGCACCCCGGGCCCGACGCTCACAGCCCTGCCCCCGACGCTCCCCTGATCCTCGCACCCTGGCCCCCTGCTGTATCCAGCAAAGAGGCCCCAACACTTGCTGAAGCGGGAGGGCGAGCGACACCCTGTTTCCCCGCCTGGGAGGTGGGGGCCCGTGGAAGCCGTGCCCGAGGGTGCCTGGGGCTCCAGGGCCCACGGGGGGCAGCGTCCCATCGCTCCCGGGTTCCTCCTCCTTGACCATGTCTTGCTCCGCCACCCTCCCCCCTCCTGAGGTCCAGTTCCTGCCCTGAGGCTCTGCCCGACCCCAGGGTCAGCTGCCCCCTCATCCCGGGGCCGGCCAGCTGCTGACCAGGCCTCCAGCCTCCCCTTCTCCCTCCACCCCGTTTCTCACACCCCCCCCCCGCAATCCCGGCCTCAAGGTCCGCCTCTGCACGGCTGCTGTCCCCAGGCAGAGGGCACGGCCCTGGTCCCCAAGCCTCCACGTGCAGCGTGGTGGCCTCCCCGGGTGGCGTCTCCTGGGTGCTCTCCCGGAGCGTGCTCCTCCTTCCTGAGCCTTGGGCCTTCGGCTGGCTCATCCCTCGGTGGCCCCTGCCCTCCAGACTTCTGGGGCCCAGCCTGAGCGCCCTGCCTGCAGGAGCCCTCTCGTCCACGCCCGTGTTCACTCACAGTTTACTTTCCTGAACTGTTGGGGTCTCTCTGCTGCCCCTGGACTCTGCCAGCCCCCATGGCCGGGGGACTCGGGACTGGCCTGTGCCACCAAGCATTCACCAGAACCCGGAGCCCTCCACAGAGTGTCCTTTCTGCCCATCCCCACCCTCAAAGGCCCAGAAACAACAGATCCCTCCTGTGGAGGGGTTGAACTGTGTCCCCAAATCCGTAGGCTGGAGTCCCGCTGGCCGGCACCCCAGAACAGGACCGTATTTGGAAATAGGGTCACTGTAGATGCAATCAGTTAAGATGAGGTCACTAGGTCATAATTCAGGATGACTGATGTCTGTACAAAAAGGGGAAACTTGGAGGCAGCCTCTGGCCTGTCGGGAGACGCCAACTGAAGATGAAAGCGAGATGGGGGTGGTGCATCTCAAACCGAAAAGCCCCAGGAAACCACCAGACACTGGGAGGGGTCAGGAGGAGGCCCTGTGACAGCTGGGTGCCCACCTTCGGGCTCCAGGACGGGAGGCGGGGAGCCGCTCTAGGGCGCTCGCACCCCTGCCCCCGACGCTCCCCCCGACGCTCGCACCCCGGGCCCGACGCTCACAGCCCTGCCCCCGACGCTCCCCTGATCCTCGCACCCTGGCCCCCTGCTGTATCCAGCAAAGAGGCCCCAACACTTGCTGAAGCGGGAGGGCGAGCGACACCCTGTTTCCCCGCCTGGGAGGTGGGGGCCCGTGGAAGCCGTGCCCGAGGGTGCCTGGGGCTCCAGGGCCCACGGGGGGCAGCGTCCCATCGCTCCCGGGTTCCTCCTCCTTGACCATGTCTTGCTCCGCCACCCTCCCCCCTCCTGAGGTCCAGTTCCTGCCCTGAGGCTCTGCCCGACCCCAGGGTCAGCTGCCCCCTCATCCCGGGGCCGGCCAGCTGCTGACCAGGCCTCCAGCCTCCCCTTCTCCCTCCACCCCGTTTCTCACAGCGCCAGGCAGAAATGCCCCGAGCCCACCATCCTCACACCTCCACCCCCTCCTCCACTCTGCCAGGTCCAGCCCACGTGCCAGAGGCAGACGGCACCCCTGGGGACCCAGTGTCCGAGTTCGAGGGCCCCTGTGCCCCGCTGGGGCGCAGGTGAGGAGAGCTGGCCTTCCTTGGAGGAGCTCAGGGTCCACCCAGGAAGCAGACATGCCGTCGATCACACAGACTCCAGAGGGGCCTTCAGGAGGCAGAGGCCACGCTCAGCCCCCTCTTGCTCCCAGCCCGGCGCGGTCTCCAGCGACACAAAGAAGGACCGGGGGAAACAATGAGTCAGTCCTGCGGGAGGGCGGGGCGGGCACCAGGGAGGCTTCTGGCCCCTGAGGTGCTGAGCCGAGGCGTGCAGGTCCTGGGGGGCTGGCCGGGAGGAGGTCTGGGTGAGGCAGACGGGGCAGAAGGGCCCAGGGGCACTGACCCTGCCTGTGAGACGCCCAGGCAGACCGGCCCGGGCCACAGACAGCGCGGCCTCGAGGCCCAGGTGAGGCAGGTCCCTGGGGAAAGCAGGGCCAGGACCACAGCCTCCAGGGTCCGGGTGATGAGACTCTGGCCCGGGGGTGGTGAACGGGAGAGTGGGTGGGGTGAGTGAAGAGCAGGGGTCAAAATCAGGGAAGTGGTCGGCACAGGGCCGGTCAAGGCAGAAGAGGGGGACGCAGGTCTGACCCGGCGGGAGCGCTGGCGGTGTGCTTGTAGGAAGAGGTGGTCCGGGCTGAGAGACACTCAGAGGCCGACCCTGGAGGATGCGGGGAGGGGCGGCCATCCGCACGCCCAGGAGAGGGGCCTCAGGAGGGCCAGCCCCGCCCGCACCTGGGTCTGGGATTCTGGCCTCCAGGCCTGGAGACGTGGGTCCTGCTGTTGGACTTGCTGGGCTGGGCTTCGCCTTCGTGGGCGTCCCGGACGCTGACTCAGGGCCGTGCCAGCCAGGGAAGAAAGGAGCGGCTGTCACAAACAGCCCCACACCTCGGGGCTTAGTGCCGAGAGCGCTTCCCTCCCAGCCCCATCCAGGTGGGAGGGGAGGGGCCCGCACTCATCCTGGGGCCCCAGGGCCCTCCTCTGAGGACCTCGGAGCCCTGGCTGGCAGGGGAGGAGAGGAGAGACCATGAGGGAGGCTGGGGACGGGGGGTGAGAAGTCGGGGCTCCTGGAGGCGCTGGGGACCCAGGCGTGGCATCGGCGAGCACAGACAGGAAGCAGGAGAAGGTCGGGTCTCTGGAGGATCCAGACACGGATGCCAGCTGCAGAAACCCCAGCAGAGGCGTCCTGGGGGGTTTGTGTGGGTGTGGGCACAGCAGGGAGATGCTGGGAGAGAGACGGCTGGCGGCGAGCAGGCCGGAGGGAGGCCCGGGGTCTCCAGCTGCACCGTGACCCTCATCACACGCTCAGGCTTTTTCGCGCGAGTGTGTGCAATGCTGGGCGGGCTTTACTCAGGGAGAAGCTTCGGGGTTTGGTGGTGCAGCTCCCCACCACCCCGTGCTCCCGCATCAGGTGAGCTGGGCCCTGGGGTCCTGGCCTGGGTACAGAAAGGGACAGGAGGTCTACAAGGGGGAGGGGGCAGGCCAGAGGGAGGCCAGGGAGGGTGCCCGTCGGGCGGACAGGGTGTGTGCACACTGAGGCCAGGTCAGGTGGGGGCCCAGGGCCGGCAGGGGGCTTACAGGAGCCCCCGGAGATGGGGGAGGGTGGAGGAGACAGGGGAGCGGATAAGGGGGTCTGTGCACACACGTGACCCCCGATGGGGGCTGGGGGTCAGGCCGAGGGGTATGGCTGGGACTCCTGGGCACCTGGCGGGTCTCCCTGGAAGGGGGGCAGCTTCAGTGAGCCTGAAATTGTCACAAAGCCAAAGAATGTTCAAACTACCGTCCAGTTGCACTCGTTTCACATGCTAGCAAGGCCATGCTCAGAATCCTCCAAGCTGGGCTTTAGCAGTATGTGAACCAAAATCTTCCAGATGTATGAGCTTTAGAAAAGGCAGAGGAACCAGAGATC
The DNA here is from genome assembly GCA_006410635.1 of Cephalophus harveyi. Classification (NCBI taxonomy): domain Eukaryota; kingdom Metazoa; phylum Chordata; class Mammalia; order Artiodactyla; family Bovidae; genus Cephalophus; species Cephalophus harveyi. The sequence goes on from SJYT01078594.1 coordinate 51,517, forward strand.
AAATCCAACGAATGTTGGATCATAGAGAAAGCACAGAAATTCCAGAAAAACATCTACTTCTGCTTCATTGACGACAAGAAGGCCTTTGGCTGTGTGGATCACAACAAACTGTGGAAAATTCTTCAAGAGATGGGAATACCAGACCACCTTATCTGTCTCCCAAGAAACCTGTATGCAGATCAAGAAGCAACAGTTAGAACTGGACATGGAACAACAGACTGGTTACAAATCGGGAAAGGAGTACATCAAGGCTGTATATTGTCACCCTGCTTATTTAACCTATATTCTGAGTACATCATGTGAAATGCCGGGCTGGATGAAGCACAAGCTGGAATCAGGATTGTCTGGAGAAATATCAACAACCCCAGATATGCAGATGATAGCACTCTAAAGGCAGAAAGCGAAGAAGAGCTAAAGAGCCTCTTGATGAGGGCGAAAGAGGAGGGTAAAAAAGCTGACTTAAAACTCAACATTCAAAAAACGAAGACCGTGGCGTCCAGTCCCATCTCTTCATGGCAAATAGAAGGGTGGGTGGAAGCAGTGGCCAGTCTTGAAATCACTACAGATGGTGACTGCAGCCATGAACTCAGAAGACGCTTGCTTCTTTAAAGGAAACTTATGACAAGCCTAGACAGTGTATGAAAAAGCAGAGATATCACTTTGCAGACAAGGATCTGAATAGTCAAAGCTATGGTTTTTCAAATAGTCATGTATGGATGTGAGAGTTGGACCATAAAAAAGGCCGAACGCTGAAGAATTGATGCTTTCAAACTGTAGTGCTGGAAAAAAACCTCTCGAGAGTCCCCTGGAAACCAACCCTGAATATTCATTAGAAGAACTGATGCTGAAGCTAAAACTCCAATACTTTGGCCACCTGATGCAAAGAGCCAACTTGTAGGAAAAGACCTGATGTTGGGAAAGGTTGAGGCAAAAGAACGGGGAGAGCAGAGGATGAGATGGTTGGATGGCATCACGGACTCGATGGACGTGAGTTTAAACAAACTCCAGGAGATAGAGGACAGGAGAGCCTGGCGTGCTGCAGTCCACGGGGTCCCCAAGAGTCGGGCACGACTGAGCGATGGAACGAGAACCGCGAGGGGCAGAGCTCCGGAAGGAGAAGCCACGAGGAGGGGAAGGCCCCCGGGCTGGCTGTGAAGGATTCCAGGGGGGGGAATGGCATCGCCTTCACATCTGAGGTTATTGATATTTGTCCCAGCTATCTTGATTCACAGCGGGGAGAGGCCATCTGGGGGTCTTCCCCAGGCCCCCCAGGACAATGGAGGACGAAGGCCAGGAGTCCAGCAAGGACTTTGGTGGTGGGGTGGCCGGGAGGTGGGGCCTTGGGGGCCCAGTGTGGACAGTGGGCACGCAAACTCCTGCCCCAGCTGAGGATATCTCCCCTCTACCAAGGTCATCATGGCCCAGACCCTGTGCCCTCAGCCCCGAGGGCTCACTGAAGGCTTCTAGGCGGAGTCCAGAGAGAGAGGCTTCCCGGCCTGGCACTGAGGCAGGTGTGTCATGGAGGAGTGACTGGGGAAGCTGGGAGGACTCCCAGCAGGAGTCAGAGCTCCGTCTTCACCTGTCTGTCCTGTGGGGCAGGTATACTCACCTGCAAACCCATTTCATAGTTGGGTAAACCGAGGCCAAGTCGCTGTGAGGGGGAGTGAGTGGAGGTCAGGGAGGAGGGTGACAAGGAGGCCCAGGGCTGGAGCTGGAGGGGGAGTAGGTCTGGGCCCAGTTGAAGCTGGTATTTGGGGACCAGAGGGGACAGATGTGGACAGGTTGCCGGGGCTAAGCTAAAGAGGTGAAGCCCCATGGGCGCCCCTGGTGGACGCCGCCCGGCTTTCCCTTGGCCGGGTGAGGGGGCAGGTGGAAGGGGAGGGAAGCCTGTCTCACAGGTGCAGGGGACACAGGGGCCACAGCCCACCCGAGTCCACAGGGCTCTGTCCACTCCAGGGTGGACCCCTGAGGCTGGCACCTCCCACCCTGCCTTGCTTCCTTGGCCCACCGCACTCACCCGACCTGCTGAAGAAGGGTGGGCCCGGGACCCTCCCGAGACCCCTGTCTGGGTCCCCCGCCTCCCACCATCAAGGGACAGACTTTATTTTCGGGGGCTCGAAAACCCCTGCAGATGGTGACTGCAGCCATGAAGCTGGAAGATGCTTATTCCTTGAAAGAAAAGCTAGACAAACCTAGACAGTGTATTAAAAAGCAGAAACATCACTTTCTCGACAAAGGTCTGTATAGTCAAAGCTATGGTTTTTCCAGTAGTCATGTACTGACGTGAGAGTCGGACCATAAAAAGGCTGAGTGACGAACAATTGATGCTTTCAAACTGTGGTGTTGGAGAAGACTTTTGAGAGTCGCTTGGACAGCAAGGAGATCAAACCAGTCCATCCTAAAGGAGGTGAATCCTGAATATTCATTGGAAGGACTGAAGCAACAACACTTTGGTCACCTGATGCAAAGAGCCGACACATTGGAAAAGACCCTGATACTGGGAAAGAGAAGGGGGCAACAGAGAACGAGACGGCTGGATGGCATCACTGACTCGATGGACATGAATTTGAGCAAAGTCAGGAGACAGTGAAGGACAGGGAAGCCTGGCGTGCTGCAGTCCATGGGTCTCAGAGTCAGGTACAGCTGAGCAACTGAAGAACAACCATTTTGCTACTGTTTAAGAGTTTTCTTGGTTCGACATTTTTTTTAGAAAACGGTTTAATTGGGAGGAAATTATTTCAAGCAGGCAGAAAAGTTTTAAGACTGACCCTCAGAGCCCCTGCCCATCCTCAGCTCCGCCTCCTGCCATCTCTCTGTCCCTCTTCCAGCCTCCTCTACCCCTAAGGACTCACGGTCTCTTTTCTAAAACAGGAGCAGCCCTCTCCCCCGACCACAGTGCAGACTCAACCTCAGTCCACCGCTGAGCTCTCACCGGCCACCGCACGCCTGCCGACCACCTGCCCTCACCTGCTGTGCCCTGTCTTCGCTCTGCCCTCTTCCCTTCTGGCCCCGAGACAGTCCTGGCTTCCTGTGCCCCCACAGCCCCTGTGCTCAGCCGTCCGTCCCTGATCCCTGCTCACTTCCTGGAGGTCGGTGTAGGGACCAAGACCCCGGTGTCTGGGCACCCCCGCAAGGGCAGGATGGAGTGAGCTGCGGGCCCAAACCCGTACACACCCCGCACCAGCCGGGAGCATCCAGCCAGTCTCCTCCAGCCTCGCCCGGCCTCCCGGCCCAGACGAGCCAGGTTCCCGGGACTTGCTGTGGCTGCGTCCCTCTGACCTCCAGCGTCACCCTGGGTGAGCACGTCCTCTGTCCTCTTGCTGCCCGCCTCCGGTCCTCGGGGCTCCTTCCCGGGCAGCGTCCAGCTCGGACGCTCCAGGAGCCGCTGCTCCCCCATCTGTTGCCAGGGGCCTTGCCCAGCGCTGAGGACGCTGAGACCCCGTCTTCAGCCCAGATCCCTGCACCCAGCTGTCTGTCTGGGAGCAGCCACATCCTCCCCCCGCAGAGCCAGCCCTGCACCCGCTCTGGGCACAGGCCTGAGTGCCCCGTCTCTCTGTTCCACTGCGTCCTGGGGGCTCTGCCTCTTGAATCTCTCTCCACCCACTGCCGCTCTCCCCCCGCCCCCAGGGGGTGACAGCCTCCAGCCTCGACCATTCTCCAGGCTGCAGAGAACTTTCTAGAAGGCAGAGCCCTCAACACTTGCCCGCTGCTGGACTACGTGCTTCCCAGATTGGGCCCATGTCCGTACGGCTGCAGGGACATGGGTCACCTGGGAGCACCACCCTCAGGGGGTGGCAGGGGGGCGTGGAGCAGGCCAGGCTGCGCTGGGCGGGCGTTTGCCGGCCTGGCTCGGTTCCCGTGGTCCTGTCACGCCGTCTGTTCATTGGAAAACGTAACAAGTACCCATAAGTCAGGGGCTTCCTGGGTGGCTCAGAAGGTTAAGAATTTGCCTCTGATGCAGACGTGGCTTTGATCCCTGGGTTGAGAAGACTCCCTGGAGGAGGGCATGGCGACCCACGCCAGCATTCTTCCCTGGATAATTCCATGAACAGAGGAGCCCGGCAGGCTACAGGCCAGGGGGTCGCACGGAGTTGACCCAACTGAGCACACACAAGTCTGCTGCCCTGCCCCAAGCACGCCGCCGCCCCCACCTGCCCCCCAGCCCAGGGAGCCTCTCTCTGGGACCTCGTGTTTGACATTTGCTTGCAAGAAGATCCTTCCCCAAACCCGCCGAGTCGGTGGCGCCTGTGGGGGCTGCATCCCTGGGGAGCCCCGCCCCGGTTCCCTGCACAGTTCCTGGGCTCACTTTGCCGGGGGCGGTGGGGGGGGGGGCAGGTACCGCCTCCGCCACTGGGAGCTCTGGCCACGCAGCCCACTCAGTCCTGCAGCCCACTGCCTGCTACCTGCCCGCGCCGGGCTCTGCGCTCGGCGAGCCTCAGCTGGAGCGCCGCCTCCCGCCGTGGGAGCGCCAGGACTGGGCCAGCCCCAGCCCCAGGGCAGCCGAGCAGGAGGGCGCGCAGGACGGAGCCGGTCCCCGCGCCACAGCAGCGGGCCAGGCAGCGGGACAGGCCAGGGCCTTGGGCGGGCTGACGTCCCTCCCTTGAGGCTCAAGGCTCCAGGCCCCTGCACATCAATCGCGGGGGCCTCCCGAGGGCAAGGGCAGGGTGGACAGCCGCTCCATCACAGTGGCGGCCTGGCCTCCCTACCAGAGATCTGAGCGTGGGGCCTTGGCGGACCGCGCCATCATCCCTCAGGGCTCGGAGACTGAAGGCGGCCTTGCTGTGACAGTCCCATCTGGGCCTGCCAGGGACATCGTGCCCTGATGTGGGGGGTGGCCAGGGCCGGGGCGGGCAGGAAGGAGGGCCAGGCCTCCCGCTGGGCCCAGAGAGGGGCTGCCTTGTTCCATCACCAGTCTCCAGGGAGAGACAGACCCCAGCCCAGCCCCTCGAGGCCCCCAGGAGTCTGGTCCAGGACCGCCCCCCCAAGCCCCTCCGGGGGTCTGGGGTCTGGGGAGGGGCAGCTGGGGAGAACGGGCTGCCTGTGTGGGGAGGGAGGCCCCCCAGGCCCCTGCATGGACCGGGGCCTCAAGGACAGTGTTTCTGGGCCCCGAGGGGGCCTCTGTGACGACAGGGACAACAGGCGGGCGCTCATCTCAGGGTGTCGCTCTGCAACGGCCCCGGCCACCCCAGCGGGTGGGTGAGGAGGAGGGCTCTCGGCCTGGAGACCACCCTCCTGGACTGGAGACCACCCTCCCGGACAGCCGGGACCCCCAAAGCCCGCGTGTGGCTCCCTCACACCAAGCCCAAGTCTCAGGGCCTTCCCAGGGCGGCCTGTGGATAGGGCGGCGCCGGACCGGGGCAGGGAGGAGCAGGCGTGGGGATTGGAATCCTTTATTGACAGGCGCCAAGTCAGCCTCAGGGCTCCCCGGTTACAGGGGCGCCGGGCGGCGGCCGGGGGTGCGGGGCCTAGGACTCGGTCTCGAACATCTTCTTGCGGCCCTCCATGCCCGACTTCTCCTCGATGTTCTTCCTCCAGTCGCCCACGTCGCGCAGGTCACGCTCCTGCGGGTGGCACAGGGCTCAGGCCGGCGCCCCGGCGCCCGCCGCCCGCCCGCCGCCGATCCCCGCCGGCGCCCCGAGGCCGAGCCCCGCCGGGCAGCCTACCTTCTCGGTGTCCTCCTTCTTGACCTGCTTGAGGTTGGCCCGCAGGTCCATGCACACCTTGTGCTTGGAGCCCAGCAGCGCCTTCAGCATGGCGTCGGCCGACATGCGCACGCGGCGCAGCGGGGGCCGCTTGAACTTGCCCCTCAGGTCGAACAGCTTCTGGTTCATGTCCTCCAGCTGCAGGGCGGCGGCAAGGCTGGGCGGACGGGCGCCGGGGACTGGGCCCCGCCAGCAGGGCACCCGCGCCCCCGGCCCCGCGCCCCCCCCCC
>SJYT01078594.1:58800-81560 GCA_006410635.1 Cephalophus harveyi
CAGGATTTGAAATAGCTCAACTGGAATTCCATCTCCTCCACTAGCTTTGCTCGTAGTGATGCTTTCTAAGGCCCACTTGACTTCACATTCCAAGATGTCTGGCTCTAGGCTGTCTCTTATACACATCGAGATGTGTATAAGAGACAGCCCCCACCTCCTTCAGGGACACGTCTTGGAATTCCCCAGGGCGGGGGGCCAGTAGGAGGATCCAGCGTGCCCGAGATGTGCCCGCGGGCCCGGAGCTGCTGCAGCTGTCCCCACGGGCGGGGGGGTCTGGCCAGCGCAGGTGGCCGCCGGAACGCCGGTTATTTTTAGCTCTGCTCCTTCGGCTTCTGGCCCAAGTGCACACAAGACGTGGCCCCCCGGTAGGGCCTGGGGTCCCTCACGCCGTGAAGCCCCCTTCCCACAGCTCAGAGCCGAGGCCTGGCTGTCACCGTGCCGTCCGGGACCCCATGCCCTGCCAGCCCCCTCCGGAGGTGCCTCCCTGCAGCCCTCTGCTCTGCAGAAGCCCTCAGACCCCGGACCCCCACCCTTGCCCCGGAGAAGTCCCTCTGCGGGCACGCTCCAGACGCGCCCGTGCTGTCCTCGGCGGGCCGGGCCGGCCTCACCTCGCGTCTGGGCAGCGGCGCTGGAACCGAGGTCAGGCCGGCAGCGTCGAGTCGGGCTGGTGGGTCCGGGGGAGGGCTATAAATGGCCTCCCCCGGGCTGGGCCCCCGCTCAGAAAGGGCATGGAGTCCTCCTCAGACCAATGGGGCCGCAGGGACCTCCCCACCTGCCCAGCCGCCTGGCCTGGCCCCGCCACCGCCGCCACCGCCATCCAGGCCAAGAAGTCTTGGGAGGGGGTGCTGAGGCTGGGTTGGTCTATTTAGGGCGAGGTGACGACTTCGAGTCGCCGCCCTCGTATCTTGCAAGGAGCCCGAGGACAGCGTGACGGCCGCAGCAGGCATGGTGCCGGCTCAGGGGTCAGCCGAGGGGTCACTCCAGCCCAGCCCCGTCTGCCCAGAGTCGGGGTCCACTCTGGGTCGCCCTCGGCTTTCCCAGGCCTCTGGGCCCCCCAGGAAACAGCAGCCCGCTCACACTCTGCTGCCCACAGTCCTCTCTAGCCCAGCGGGCAGCTTGGGCGTGAGCTGCTCACGTGCTCCCTGCCTCAGACTGGCCTGGGGCAAGGCCGGACCCCAGACACAGCCTCTGGGGCCTGCAGCAGCACCGGGGGCTCTGGGCTGAGGGTGAGGGGCCTGCCCTCCAGGGGCGGGATCCCACCTTCCTCCCAGAGCTGGACGGGAGGTCCTGGATGGACGTGCAGCCTTGCCCGACCACCCTGCCCGTGGGCTGGCTCCCCGCACAGCTCAGAACACATCCTTCAAACTCAGGATTTCGGCGCCACCCGCCTGGGAACCTCTCCCTGACCCGCGGGGGCCCAGGGCCCGCCTGGCTGCTCAGGCAGGCCCAGCACACTGCTCTCCTCACCCCAGCCCGGGCCTGCGGCCCCCCGCCCTGGCCCCCGCCCAGCAGAGGCATCCGGACGACTGTGACGTGGCACCCTCCGAGCTGGGGGTTCTCGGCCACGGGGAGGGTCAGGGAGAGCTAAAGCCGTCCAGATGTGTGGGGATTAGAGCTGCTTTCTGGGCCAGGCGGAGCCCCCAAAGGCCTCAGGGCGGCTTCTGCAGGCGTCTACTGCCCCCTGCTGCGCGTGCAGGGGCCACCCCGCACCACCGTCCAGTCGGTTTGGGGGCTTTGTGGGGGATTGGGGTGGCCCCAGGAATTGGAGTTCCCTCCGCCCACTGTCACCACCCCCCCAAACATCTCCCTCTTGCCCGGCGTGTCCCCAGGGGCCCGTCTCTAACTCTCTAGTCACAGATGGGGGCCCCTTCTCCCGGATCATCCCCAGCAGGCCTGGACGGGCCCCTTTGCCCTCACTCAGGGGTCGGACGCAAGTCAGAGGCCTGGCTGAGCCACGAGAGGAGACCCTCTCCCTGTCCACGGGAGGGGCCGTGGTGGTGTCAGGAGCCCCTGACCCTGCCGTGCCTGCGGAGCTCAGGAAGGACACACGGTGGAGGGGGAGGCGTTTATTACCGCGGGCCCTGGGGCAGTGCGCACGGGGAGACCCAGGCCCGGGGCTGCCCTCAGAAGCCGGGCAAGGGCAGACGCAGGCGGGACTGCAAGGCCAGGGCCTGGTCCACCGCCCTGGCTGGCTGCAGGCGGTGCCCCTGGGCGACAGGCCGCCGGGCCTGGGCCAGCACGTCCGCCCAGCGCTGGAGAGGCTGCTCAGAGGCCTGGGTGCCCAGCAGCACCTTGCCCACAGGCTCGGCCCACGGCTGTGGGCCCCGGGCCCAGACGGCCAGCACCAGATCCACGCTCTGGATAGAAGCAGGCAGAGGTGTAGGAGGAGGGGGAGAGAGACAGCGGTCAGTTTGGCCCCTGAGTGAGGTTCCCCCCACCCCCTCCTCCAGGCAGCCCACCTGGATCTGGCTGAAGGGCACAAGGAAGGTGAAGGCCTCATTGAAGTAAGGGGTGGCCGTGCCCTTCCTGGCTGACGTCTTTCTCCTTTTCCACTTCCTCTGGTTCAGCATGAGTTGGACCTTCACGTAGGGGTCTGGGAGAGCGAAAGGGGTCAGAGGGCCTTCCAGGTCTGAGGGCTGAGCCCTGGGTTCCTCTGTCCACGTGGGGAGGTGGGTCCAGCTCTCACCTTCCAGCGCCAGGCTCAGGCCTCGGGCCTCCAGCATGACCACGATCAGCCAGCCCGAGCCGGGCACGTAGCGGAGCGAGAAGCAGAGCTCTGCAGTCTGCTCAGGCTGTGGGGGGCACGACGGCTGCGGCGGGCGGGCCCAGCGGGCACCAGAGCTCCAGCACATGCTGCAGGTCCGCGGAGCCCCGCGGCAGGCTGAGCGCGCCCGGTGGCCGGTGCTGGGAGAGGCGCCTGGGGTCCAGGGCCAGCACCATCAGGTCAGTCCTGGGCAGCTCGGCGGGCGGCACCTGCGGGAGGGGTGTCAGCCGCCCAGCCGCCCCTCCAGCCCCCGGGCCCAGCCCTGACTCACGTGGAAGGAGCAGGTCTCCGCGAACACGGGGCACAGTGCGCCACGGCGCACCTCCGTCTCGTGCACGTGCCCGGCGTCCGGGCACAGGCTCAGGCGGGCGTAGGGGTCCGCCGCGCCACCCAGGGCCCCGGGCCTCAGGTCCATGGCCTGCTTGAGGCCCACCCTGATCCATCAGCCAGGGGGCTGTTTCAGCCAGGGGCCCCTCCCCGGTCAGCCCTGCGCCACCCAGCACTGGGCGCCCGCCCTTCACTCGTCACCCCTCCAAAATCCCACACATCCTCTGGGACCCCCTCACCTCCTGGCTTCCAGAGTCGTACTCCAGGGACAGCTGCAAGCACCCCCACTGCTGGGCCCCCCCAGGGCCAGATGCCACGTTACCCAACTCCGGCTGCACCTGGGTGGCATTGCGAGAATGCTGACCGCTGTGTGGGCACCCTGTGCCCATCGGAGCCCCCGCCCAGCAGGCAGCAGGTCCACGGCGGAGCAGACCTCCAGGCCACTAGAAGACCAGCCACCCTCTGCTCGGCCCTGCAAGACTGGCCGCCCAATCTACCTCTCAGGCCACTGCCTTCCCCCGGAACCTCTGCAGCTCCCTGTGACCCGAGCCCCTGCTCACCTTGGTTTGTCGCCTCCCCTGTGGGGAAGGCCCCCGCCTCTGCCCTGGGCAGACCAGACCACCTTGGGGGTGGAGCTGGCCCCCAAGCCTGGCCCCTGAGCTGCCCCAGCCCTGGCCCACAGGGAGCCAGATGCCCGCCTCTCACCAGGTGGGTGGTGGTGGTGAGCCCAGTGGCGCCCAGGACCACAGGCTCCTTGTCTCTGGGCCTCTTCCTGAGGCGCCCACCGCGGCAGCAGCGGACAGCGCGGAGCAGGCAGGATGCGAGGAGGACGCCCCCTGCGACGGCGGAGCCCTGGGGCGGCGCGGAGACGGCCTGAGACGCCACTGTGGACGGCGACCGCCCCCCACCCCCTGGGCCGTCTGCACTCTCCCCCACGGGCCCGCAGACTCACAGGGGATGGGGGTGGTGAGGCCCGGTGTGAGCCCAGGAGCGGCTGTGGTGCCCACCGGGGTGCGGGCACTGTGGGTGTCTGGAGGGCGCCCCATCTCCTGGCCCCGCTGCCTTGGAGCAAACAGCCCGGGTGGCCAGGTCACTCACCAGGGTGACCCCTGGGGACCTTGCCCACCATCCCATCTGCCCAGCAGCAGCCAGCTCGGTCTGCCCGGGCAAGGAGGCCACCTGGGGTGGCCAGGGCGAGTGTTCCGAGCGGCGCCAGGTGGAGGGAGGTGCTGAGCCCTGGCCAAAGAGCTAGCTTGGCCCCTGTGGGCCCAGCCTCCCGGCCACCACCCCCTCCCCAGCCCTGCCCCGCCTGGGCAGCCCAGCCCTGCCCCCACCGGCCTCCTGAGAGCCTTCCACCGCCTTCCTCCAGGAAACCCCTTCCCACCTGGCTGCTCTCCCTGGGCCCCGGCCCCCTTGAGCCCACCACGGTTTGCTAGTGACGCGGGTGGAGTGTGTTTAATTGTGGGTCACCAGCCCCAGAGCAACTGGGGGGCTTGGGGTGGCAGCTCTGGGGGCCGGGGCTCTGCTAGGGTCACGGGGGTGCAGGAGGGCTGGGAGTGGGGTCGGACCCCCGGGGTCGGCCGGGGCTCATCTGAGCGTGTCCAGGCCAAAGGAGGCGCCGCAAGGGGCACGGCGAGGTGGGGGCAGGCAGGGCAGCGTGCAGCTGGGCGCGGCCGGTGTTCCTGCCCGCCTACCTGCCCCCCGCCCTTCAGCGGCTCTGCTCCTGGGGGGACGGAGGGCGGGGCCAGTGTGGCCCACCGCTCAGGAGGAGCACGCCCGCAGAGACCCCCGCAGGGAGCCCCACAGCCCGCACAGAGACCTCAGGCCATGGGAGTCTCCCCGCAGCAGCTGGTCCTGGCCTCCCCTCCTTCTGGGGGCACCGGCAGCCTGGTCATAGGACCCGGCCGAGCCCCAGGCCCCCAGAGACAGGCAGCCATCAGAGCTGGGCCCCACACTACCGTGCCCCCCACCCACCCTGCTGCAAAGTGCAGGGAGGGTCGGAAGAGGGCCCCGCCGAGATCTAACAGTCTCAGCACCCCCTGCCAGCACCGGCCCAACCTGTTGAAGGAGGGGCCACAGTCAAAGCGGGGTGTCCTGGCCGCGAGGGTCCTGCCGTTCAGCCTGACTGTCTCCCCTTCCCCCCCAAACGCGCCTGTCTCGTCCCCACAGGGGTGTCCAACCACAGTGGGCAGGGCCCAGCCCCAGGGAGTCACCCACGCTCTAACTCCCCCGCTGCCAGGCCGCAGGAGTGAGCCCCTGTGCAGCTGCTGGCGAGGCCCCGGTGGAGGAGCGCTCCAGGTGGGCTGGCAGAGCCGCGGGCCGCAGGCCCCTGGGGCAGCCCTGTGGTGGACGCGGAGCCCCAGCTCCTGGGGCTAAGACGGCTCCCTTTGCGATTCTCATGGTTGAGCACACGGGGTCGGTGGTCACTGCCAGCCCAGAATTCCCATCTGTGTATGTGAATGTGCGTGCCTGTGTGTGTGTGTGTGCGCGAGCGTGCGCCCTCCCCGCACCCTGCTTGGCTGGTCCGGAGAGCCGTGGACCTCAAACCGCCGGGACCTGGTGAAGGGGCAGCCCCAGCGCCGCAAGAGGGGCCTGGGAGCGGACCGAGAGGAGCCAGAGCGGTGCGGCCCGAGGCCTGGGCAGCGCGGGGTCCGGCTGGACTGCCCGGTGCCCCCGGTGGTTAGGGTTCCGGCCCGCGCGCGGCCGCCAGGTGGCGCTGTCTGCCCCACCGGCCGGGCTGGGCCGCCCGCCTGCGTCCAGGCCCGGCCCGGGGTGCGCTCGCGGCGCCCCAGGAGGGCAGGTGGCCCGGGGCGGCCCCACGGGCCCTGCTCAGCCCTCCCTGTCCTCGCGCCGGCCTCTGGATGCCCTCCCTGCCTGGGCAGTGCCTCCCCGACCAGCCGCTCAGGAGACACGCGGTTCCTCCTGGAGAGTACCTTCTGTGGTCCTGCTGGGGAGAACCTCCCGGTGCTGAGGCCGCCTTTCCCAGGAAGCGGGGGCTGGTGTCTCAGCGGAGTCTCAGCCCCCGCCACCTCCTCCGCGCTTAGTGCAGGGAGGGTCGGAAGAGGGCCCCGCCGAGATCTAACAGTCTCAGCACCCCCTGCCAGCACCGGCCCAACCTGTTGAAGGAGGGGCCACAGTCAAAGCGGGGTGTCCTGGCCGCGAGGGTCCTGCCGTTCAGCCTGACTGTCTCCCCTTCCCCCCCAAACGCGCCTGTCTCGTCCCCACAGGGGTGTCCAACCACAGTGGGCAGGGCCCAGCCCCAGGGAGTCACCCACGCTCTAACTCCCCCGCTGCCAGGCCGCAGGAGTGAGCCCCTGTGCAGCTGCTGGCGAGGCCCCGGTGGAGGAGCGCTCCAGGTGGGCTGGCAGAGCCGCGGGCCGCAGGCCCCTGGGGCAGCCCTGTGGTGGACGCGGAGCCCCAGCTCCTGGGGCTAAGACGGCTCCCTTTGCGATTCTCATGGTTGAGCACACGGGGTCGGTGGTCACTGCCAGCCCAGAATTCCCATCTGTGTATGTGAATGTGCGTGCCTGTGTGTGTGTGTGTGCGCGAGCGTGCGCCCTCCCCGCACCCTGCTTGGCTGGTCCGGAGAGCCGTGGACCTCAAACCGCCGGGACCTGGTGAAGGGGCAGCCCCAGCGCCGCAAGAGGGGCCTGGGAGCGGACCGAAAGGAGCCAGAGCGGTGCGGCCCGAGGCCTGGGCAGCGCGGGGTCCGGCTGGACTGCCCGGTGCCCCCGGTGGTTAGGGTTCCGGCCCGCGCGCGGCCGCCAGGTGGCGCTGTCTGCCCCACCGGCCGGGCTGGGCCGCCCGCCTGCGTCCAGGCCCGGCCCGGGGTGCGCTCGCGGCGCCCCAGGAGGGCAGGTGGCCCGGGGCGGCCCCACGGGCCCTGCTCAGCCCTCCCTGTCCTCGCGCCGGCCTCTGGATGCCCTCCCTGCCTGGGCAGTGCCTCCCCGACCAGCCGCTCAGGAGACACGCGGTTCCTCCTGGAGAGTACCTTCTGTGGTCCTGCTGGGGAGAACCTCCCGGTGCTGAGGCCGCCTTTCCCAGGAAGCGGGGGCTGGTGTCTCAGCGGAGTCTCAGCCCCCACCACCTCCTCCGCGCTTCCCTCCAGGCCACCCTGCTCTCTCCCTCTGGGCAGGGTGGCCTCCTCTTCCCCACCTCCCGGCACAAGCCGGATTGCTCCCTCAGCGGCCAAGCTCCCCTCCTGCTCCATGACCTTCCCCCCGCCGCCCCCTCCCCGTCCTGCTTGGCCTTGGAGGCCTGAGTGAGCCCCCCTCCTCCAGGAAGCCTTTCCTGGTCGCTCCGGGCCCTGGGACCCGCAGGAGTGACGCTGGGCTCCACGCTGTGTCTCCACGCCAGCTCTCCCCGGGGGAGGCCCTCCCTGTCGACCTGGGGCCGAGCATCTACCGGAGCTGTGCGGACTGACCCCTCCACCTTGGTCTAACTGGAATGCTTGATTCTTCCCGGAAACAAAGTTTCTGTGGGCCTCCTTCCAGAAGAACAGGATTCCCCCGGACGTCGGGGGGCAGCAGGCCCGCCCGGCCACCACGCACGCTCACCTGACGCCCGGCCTCCCGGCCTCCCCCTCGGCCCTGGGCGCTGGAAGACGGTGCCCGAGTGCGCAGCTTTGCTCAGCCTCCAGTGACTGGAAACTCTGCTTGGGGTGGGGTGGGGGGTGGCGGGGTGTGGGAGGCAGGGCTTTGGGGAGCCCCACCTCGGGGCCGGAACTGCAGGCCCTCAGGGGCCAGGAAACTCCCTTGGGAGGAGGGCCCCTCCCAGGACCCCACCCGCAGGGCTCCCCTGGGGCATCGCGGGTCCTCCCAAAAGCCCTGCCGTGGGTAGTGCTGGCCCTCTGGGGCTGACCTTCAGGTGGGGCAGTGGAGAGATCGGGCTGCACGCGGTTTGTGAAAGGCCTACACCGGGGGAGATGTTCTGAGTCAGGAGGATGCCTGGGTTTGGAGGCAAGCAACTTTCTGGGTCCTCTGGAGCCGAACCCGCGGGCACTTGGCACCCAGCAAAGTGAGCAGGGCCAGGCGCCCTCCCTGGCGACTGCCCGGGCCTGTCGGCGCTTCCGTTGCCGGCTTCCGGAGCCCGGGGAGCCTTCGGCGCTTCCGTTGCCGGCTTCCGGAGCCCGGGGAGCCTTCTGGAGGCCGCTCTACCCGAGCCTTTGGCCCTGGCTGTGGCGGCAGCGGGAGGACGTCCTGCTGCGTTCTGCCCTCCGTGCCTTGCTTCAGAGGGCCCAGCAGGGCGGGCCACCGGAGCGCCACTCTGCTCTGGCCAGCTTATCTGGTCCAGTCACTCCGGGTCCGGTCCCTGCCTGGGTCCAGCTCCGACAGGCCCACCCAGGTGAGCGTGTCTCCCAACCCATTACCAACCCATGGCCGGACGTGGGGCTGGTTAATGCTTAGCCAGCCCGCTGGGCTCGTTGGGCAGCACTTCCGGGACACTGGGCCCAGGTGCCAAGGCTGCTTTGGGGACAATACAGACGGGATGCGTGCGCATGCGTGGGCACACGTGGGTCCCGGCTGGTCACGTGTGGCTCTGGGGGCACAGGGCGCGTGGGAGTGTGCGTGTCCCTCTGGGCACGTGTTCCCCCATATGAGGTCTGGGTCCCTCTGCCTGTCCCACCCGGGGATGCAGACTCGGAAGGAGCAGTGAAACAGCTCTGGGGCCAAGAGGAGGCCTGCTGGAGTTCGTGTGCTGCGGGGGGCGAGGCGTGTGGGTGGGCGTGATGGGGGCGCGGGGGTGCGGGGCCCGCCTGCAGTGTTTGCCCCGCGAGGGGCTCTTCCCAGCCCAACTGTGTAGGGCCTTTGTGTCTTTCCCAGGATCTGGGCGCCTCCACGGCCAGACGGGCGTCTGAGGTTCCAGGGCAGGAAGGGGAAAACCAAACAGAGCTGGCAGCCCCAGGCCAGCCCCGCGGCCCCGAGACGGCGGCTTGGCAGCCAAGAGCCACGTGGAGACCCTGGCGGGGCTCCTGGACGGGATGCTTCCTTTGAGGTTGCTGGGGGAATGTTTGAGGTTGGAACTCATGGCAGTCGCCGGCTTGGGGGAGCCGGGAGCTGTTGGCAAGGAAGCATGAGACGTGCCGGGACAGCACGCGTGCATCCCACCCTCGCCGACCCGCGCGGGGTGGGCACTCAGCTCGCCACAGGCCTCTGTGGGCTGGGGTGCCCGGTGCCCATCCGCTGGGTCCCAGCCTGGGGGTGCCCCAGTGGTCCTCGCCTCGGGCTAACTGCGCCTTCTTCATCTGGACGCCTGCCCCCCATCATCTGAGCGTGAGAGCCTGTGTGTCACGCAGGCGCCCGGGGAGCCTGCCTCCCCTGCTGAGGGTCCGCGTCGCGGAGCTGGTTCCTTGAGCTCCTCTCCAGCAGAGGGTCTGCCTGCTGACTCTGAGCCTGGGTCTCCCCGGGATGCAAGCCCTGCTTCCTGGGGCATCTGGGTGAACTACAGCCCGTCCACTTGGAGACTGAGGCAGCCGGTGCCCGGCATCAGGCGCGTGTGCAGTGAGGCCTGCCCAGCAGCACGCGTGTCAGAGCACGGGGGTTCTCTGTGGCCCGGGCGTCGGGTCCCTCCCCGCGTCGGCTGCGTCTCCCGAGGGCCTTGGGACCCGTGGTTCCTCTGCAGCTTTGGGGCCCCGTTCACATTCCCCGGGGGATCTATTCATCGGGGGACCCCCGCCGTCAGAGCGTCTCTTCCTCACTCCTGGGGACTCCTGGAGACACGCTGAGCTTCTGCGCTTCCGAGCAGCCTCTCCCCTCACACCCAAGGTGCCGGGGGCAGGGGCTCTCTGTTCTGTGGTCGCCTGGTTCCTGGAAAGCCTGTATGCATTAGCTGGCCCCCTGGGTGCCCGACACGTCTCTCATTGGCCTGAGTGCCAGGTCAAGCCCCGCGGCCCTGCTCCTGCGGTCTGGATGCCCTGCGCCCCATCACAGCCCCCACCCGTGCGTGCCCCCTCGTCCTTGTCCCCACTCTGCGCTATTCATTCCCATGCTGGGTGGCTGCTCAGCACATGGCCACATGTCCGGGGCTGTACCTACGCTTCCCAAGAGCTGGACGCCACCTGAGAGGCGTGTCAGGGTCCTACCCTTTAGTCTGGGTGTCTGGGTCCTCTACCCCAGTGGTTGGAGTGTCTGAGGCCCTCTGTCCCACTCTGCTGCAGAGCTCAGCTGTCCAGTCCACGTCCCCTTAAGACCGAGAGCCTGGGGGAACTGCGGGGGCGAGTTCTTGTAGGTTCTGGTTTGGAGCCCTGGGGCCTCACCCCATTCCCTGGAGAACGAGGGTGCATTCTTTGTCGTCCGGTCATCCTGACGATATACAGCAGGACACTGGGCACCTGGCCGCCCACTTGCTGGGCATCGGGCGACGTGGACACAGTACTGGGCACGCACACCAGCCCCACGAGATGCTGCCTCCTGCTCCTCTGTCGGAGGTCTGGCTGCCCCATGCCAGGGCCTCAGCTGGCGCAGCCGGCAGCCCAGCACCTGAATTCAGCACGACGTGTGTCTCCGCTTGCTTGGGGGCTGGTGCCTTTGCCGGCGTCTGCACCTGCTCGCCTAGGCCGGGCGGTCTATTCGCTCATCCCGGCAGATCTGGCCAGGCACCCTCAGCTCGGGCTTCGCCAGTGGCTCAGACAGCAAAGATTCCGCTTGCAACGCAGGAGACCTGGGTTTGGTCCCTGGGCTAGGAAGATCCCCTGGAGGAGGGCACAGCTCCCCACTCCAGGATTCCTGCCTGGAGAATCCCACGGACAGAGGAGCCTGGCGGGGGGCTGTGGTCCACGGGGCCCCAAGGAGCCGGCCACGACTGAGCGACCGACGCTTCATACTTTCTCTACCATGAGCCTCATTCTCTGACTCTCCCCACCCTTCCCTCTGTTTTGAGTCCAGACCACTCTCCCACCCGCCCTACCACCCTCTGGGTGTGGCTGCAGTCTGTACGCTCTTCCCGTGAAGCCTCAGGCCCCAGGAACCCGCGGCTCCTGCCATGGCGCTCTGCCCCACAGCTTCCTGAGTATCTGGGTGGCCTACATCCCAGTCCTTTGATCACCTGGGTAACAAGGACTCCAACCATCAACCTGAAGGGTACCCTGCCACCCCGCCTCCAGGACCTCTGGGCCGTCCACCCCCACCGTCCACCCCCTCATTGTTCACCCCCATCGTCCCCCTCATCATCCCCCCAACGTCCCCCCATCGTTTCCCACGTCGTCCCCACGTCGTTCCCCTCATCGTCTCCCCACTCGGAAGGGCCACCCTTGGAAGTGCTAGCTGATGTCCATCCTCCCCCAGTTCCCAAGGCCTTCTCTCCAGTTGCCTGAGTCTCCATTCATCAAGGTCTCGGGGTGCCAAGACCCCACTGCCTGCCTCTCACACAGGCCCACGTCCCAGGTCTCGGGCCCCCGGTGGCTGGTTCCAAATCCCACTGGAAGGCCTGGTGCCCGTCCACGGGTGTCTGGGCCTCCGTGAGTCCGTTCAGCCTGCCCTGGTGTCTCCACTGGGCTCACCCGTGGCTCCAGGCAGGCGGCTCCCTGCTGGGCAAGGAGGACCCTTCCGGGGGGTCTGAACCCTCCGCCGTCCCCGGAGCACCTGAGGGGCGTGAACCCTGTTCACGGAAGGCCTTGTCCTCACACCCTGTGCTGGCAGCGGTGCCTCACCCCTGCGCCTCCGAGTCTCCGGGCACCTTTGACAGAGGGTGTCCAGCGCTCGCCCGGGTGTCAGGGCCCTGCACCCCACTCCCGAGGGCCGAGTCCCACGTGCCGTGAGTCTGAGTGTGGGGGCTCTGTTCTCCTTTCACCAAGGATCTCACCAGTATGGACCCTGAGGGGTTTGCACCCCACATCCCAGCTCTCCGGGCCCCGCAGCCGGTTCCAAGTTCCACTGCGTCTTTGGACGCCCGGGGCCCATTCACGGGTGTCTGGGTGTCTGTGAGCCCTTTCATTCCCGGCCCGGGGCTCTGTGCCCTATTCATGCGTGGCGCTGGGCGGGCTCGCCCCGTCCGCCCCGACTCCGAGACAGGCGGTGCTTTGTCGCCCCAGTTCCAGGAACAGCTGCCGCGCAGCCAGCAGGCGCATTCCGGGGTTTGGCTGGAAGCCAATGCAAACCCCGGTATCGCTGGCACCGGAGCAGTGGGGGCAGGGGTGGGGTGTGGCCGTGGAGGGGAGAGTGCGGACCCTCGGTTTGGGAGCAGGCCAGCAGAGCCTTCCCTCTGCGCCGTGCGTGCCCCTGATGGGCTGCCAGCCGCTGAGCGCACATTCCAGACCCCTCCTCGGAGCTGACATTTCCTGCCCAGGCTGCCCCCGGCCCACCCGCCACTGCCTGCCTGGGAAGGGGGGAGCCTCCAGGCAGGCCCAGGGGCCCAGGCTGAGCGGGTGCAGGAGAATACCACCTCTGGGGGCCGCAGACCCCTGAGCCCCCGCTGTGACCCTGGCCACTGCCCGCCTTGGCACTAGGGCTGATGGCCCCAGGGGGATGGGGCCCCTCAGGCCCCGGGTGAGGCTGACACCCCTCTTCCCACCTCGCTTCAGGATGTAAAGGGGTGTGACATGTCCTGCCCCGGGGCTTCCTGGGGGTCAGGGAGCTTGCTAGCTTCCCAGAAGTCTCCACGGGGCCCAGGACCTGAGCCCCACCTTCTAGGGCCCCTCGTGAGGGCTGATCCGAGCTCTGGGTGGGGGTCGGTGGATTCTCTGGGCAGGCCTGCTGGGTGGGGGTCTCCTCGCTCAGGATCCAGAGGTCCAGGCTTCCCCCCGGTTGGAGGGTCCCAGCCTCCCCCCCACCACTGCCCTCCAGGCCACTCCGGCTCTCTGTGGGCCGGGCCGCCAGCCCCTGACCCTCTCCCAGGCTACCAGGGCCGCTGTGGACCTGCCTGCGTTTCTGGCAACATGCACGGGAGGGGAGCCTCTTCAATCAGGCCTAGGGGTCGGTGGGGGCATCCGAGGCTTTCCTGCCAATTGGCCAGCGGGTGGGCAGCCCTGAGGTCAGCCAGGTGGGCCCCGAGGCCTGTACCCCATGCCTGGGCCTGAGCTGGGAGTGTGGACGGGGCCCAAGGAGGGCGTGCGGACGGTCACTTCCAGGGCCAGCCCTGCAGCCAGCGGCTGCCTCCTGGATGGTCTCTCAGTCCCCGGGCTGCGGGGAGGCCCCTGCTGCAAGGGTGTCATCCAGGGACACCTCCCGAGCCCACAGTGACTGCCCATTGGAGCTGGCAGGTACCCCACCGGGTCGTGACGACTCACAGCGGGCGACGGGGGAGCAGCTGCAGAGAGGGCCTCTGATCCGGGCCTGGGGGCTTGAGGCTCCCTGGAAGCCGCCACCCACCCTTCTGTCCTCCCTCTGGGCCGGGGGCCCCCGAGGCTGGCCGTGGTCTCCCTGCCTCCCTCCCCACGGGCAGCTGGTCCCTCCAGCCCCTGCCGGGGACTCCTGCTCGACCTCCAGGTGAGGCCGGAAGGCCTGGGGCTCCCAGAGGTGCCGCCTGCTCTCGGCCTCCCAGGCAGTCACCGCCAGGGCAGCAAGGGTGCCCATCAGCAGCTTCCTCAGGAGCTCTGGCGCCAGGGCCAGGGCTAAGGTGGTCTGGCCAAGATCAGCCAGGCTCCAAGCTCCCCCTGCTGTCCGCTGGCTGCTCCTGGAGGCGGCCTGACCTCCCACCTCCGCCCGACCCCAGCTCCCTCCCCACAGCCGGCCTGGCTCCGCCTGCAGCCCAGCCCCGGGCAGGCCGCCTGGCAGGCAGGAGTGTGGGCGCCCCCTTCTGTACACAGGCCTCTCACTGGGCCCCCCTCTGCTGTCCTGGCCCTCCTTCTCCCAGAGGCCGGTCTCGGGACCCTGCGTTTGAGACGCCCCGTCCCGGGCCCCTCCACAAAGAACCCTCCTCCCGGATAAAAAGCTTCGCTAGCTGGGGGCCTGGTTTGTGCAGAATGCCTTAACTGAGGCCCCTTGAGAGCAGCTCTCCACCCTGGACACCCCCTCCCCAAACACGCTCTAGGTGGGCTCTCTGGGCCCCTGGGGGGGCCTGGGATCACCTGGAAAAGAGATCCAGCTCCCTGATCTCGGCTCGTCCCACCGGCCCACAGACAGAGGGGAAACAGCAGCCCTGGGGGGCATGGGGCGAGATCTGTCTCTTATACACATCTCATTGGCTTCCAGCCAAACCCCGGAATGCGCCTGCTGGCTGCGCGGCAGCTGTTCCTGGAACTGGGGCGACAAAGCACCGCCTGTCTCGGAGTCGGGGCGGACGGGGCGAGCCCGCCCAGCGCCACGCATGAATAGGGCACAGAGCCCCGGGCCGGGAATGAAAGGGCTCACAGACACCCAGACACCCGTGAATGGGCCCCGGGCGTCCAAAGACGCAGTGGAACTTGGAACCGGCTGCGGGGCCCGGAGAGCTGGGATGTGGGGTGCAAACCCCTCAGGGTCCATACTGGTGAGATCCTTGGTGAAAGGAGAACAGAGCCCCCACACTCAGACTCACGGCACGTGGGACTCGGCCCTCGAAGCAGCTCTCCACCCTGCACACCCCCTCCCCAAACACGCTCTAGGTGGGCTCTCTGGGCCCCTGGGGGGGCCTGGGATCACCTGGAAAAGAGATCCAGCTCCCTGATCTCGGCTCGTCCCACCGGCCCACAGACAGAGGGGAAACAGCAGCCCTGGGGGGCATGGGGCGAGATGGAATGACGGATGGGATGGGAGGGAGGAGCTGTGAGGTCGCAGGGGCGGGGTGGGGGAAGGCAGAGATGGGGGAGCACGCGTGGGCACCTTGGGGCGGGCTGGAGGGGAGCACAGTTCTCCTCGATCCCTAAGCCACTGCCCTGCACCCACCAAGGCCTCAGAGCCTGCAGCTCCCCTGGGACGTGCAGGGCCCCCCCACCCGATGTGTGTGGGCAGGTGCACACCCCGGCACCCCACACGCATGCATATCCGTACGTGGTGCACGTCACGTATACGTGTGCACACGCAGCTCCCGGGAGCTGACTCTCGGGAGGCCACCTCGGCCCCCAGGGCCCCGCACCCCCAGCGGCGAGCCCGGCCACCCCCGCGCTGCCCGCGTCAGCCACACCTGCGGGGCAGGGGCGCCTCGGCCCCGCGACGGCCCCTGGCTCCCACGCTGCCTCAGCGCCCTGCGGGATGGTTGCACGCGGGTCCCCTGCAGGCACCGCCCAGGCCCCGGAGCGGACGGCACTCAGGCCCAGGCACGAGCGGACCCTGGCGGGTGGCCAGAGTTTTCGGGCAGGGCTCGGGCAGGGGCCGGGCTCTGGAGCCTCCACCTCTGCTCCTAGCCACGGGGGCCGGCTGCTGGCCCCCCTCGCTGTTCCCGAGGGTGCTGGACTGCCTCTCTGTACTTACGGCCCCACCTCGTCCCCACCTCTGGGGTTTATCTGAGCTCCGGCACCTCCGTGACCTCTGTGTTTCTATGGGTCTCAGCTTGGTGCCTAGAAACACTTGGTGCGGCTTCCTCACCTCCGCAGCCTGTGACCCAGAGCACACAGGGGAACCAGGAACACCCCCACTTTCCTCCTCTGTAACCGGGAAGAAGAGCAGTGTCCCTCTCTGAGGGCTGCTGGGACTTAAACGGGTTCCAGTACTCTTGCCTGAAAAATCCCGTGGATGGAGGAGCCTGGTAGGCTACAGTCCACGGGGTCGCAAAGAGTCGGACGCGACTGAGCGGCTTCACGTGGCAAGAAGTAAGAAAGTGGTGGGAGCACCTGCGTCACTCCAGCCGCTGCACGTTCGCCACCGCACCCCCCGGCCGGCGTCTGCCTGTGCGTGAGCACCTGTCACCTCCTCATCCTCTTTGGACCCTTATCAGGCAGTCAGCCCCACCCTCTGTGTACATGTGTGTCCACCCATCCTCCATCCATCCCGCATCCATCCACCCTCTCATCATCTATCCATTCCCCATCCATCTTTCACCCATTGATCCATCCATCCTCCACACTCCATCCTCCACCCATCTATCCATACATTCTCTATCCATCCATCCTCCGTTCATTCATCCACCTTCTATCCATCCATCCTCATCCAGTCATCCATCCATCCTCTATCATCCACCTTCCATCCACCCATCCACCCATCCATCCATCTATTCATCTGTCATCACCCATCCACCTTCTATCCATCCATCCATGTTGCCATTTTTCTCCCCTTTCCTCTTTCCCTCCCTCCCTCCCTCCTCCTCACTGAGTCTGTCTTGGGGTGGGGCTCGGGAGCTTGTGCACAAGGGCGCTGATGATCTTGGGGCGGGTCCCCATGTAAGTGACCATTGCCAAGCCATTCTCCTGGGGGACTTCCTTCCCCTGGAACGGGGACCCTTAGGCCCCAAATCCCCCACAGCTTTGTTGGGTAAATACACTTGGGCCTCATCAGCTGAAGGTACCAGATGCTGGGGAACATCCAGACCCTCTAGAGCCCGAAATCGGAGCAGGCAGAACCTCTGGGGGGTATCTCCACCCTGGAGAGCGTGGAGGGCTGAGGAGGCAGGATGCGGGGCCCTGAGGCACAGCCAGGAGAAGCACCAAGGGCCATGCTGAGACCCCGGTCTGCTCAGCAACGGACAAAGCAGAGAAATACCGAGCCCCGTCCCTGGGGGGCCAGCGAGAGGCAGGGAACGTGGGACGTGCTGCACGTGGGCCACAGAAGCTCTGCTGGGGGGAGGCGGGTTCTCCTGAGCGTCCGCGGAGGGCAGAGGACTCCAGAGCGCCTGCGACCCGGGAGGCGGTCAGTGAGCGGCCCCTCCCACTCTCCCAGGAAGCAGAGGCGGCGCCTGCCGTGTGACGCCTGCGTGGGGTCAGGGACGACGGAAGTGCTGCCACGGCCCCCTCGGCAGGCGGTGGGCACCGACTCTCCTCCTGACTCTCCCTGTCTGCCATGATGCCCTCGAGCGGCCCCAGGGGTAGGAGCGGGGCTCACGCTCACCCCTGCTCTGAGCCCCTGCGTCCTGGGATGGCTATGGGGAGCATCAGGGTCTCTGGGGACATGGACAGTGCCCCTCGGGGTCAGGAGGAGGGGCGGGTCTCACGGCAGGCAGTGGTCCCAAGACACACGTGGGCCCACCCACGAGCCGCTCCCCAGGGTAGGAAGGCCTAGCCCCGCCCACGAGCCAATCCCCGGGGGTCAGGGCCTCGCCCCTATCCTCCTGGGTGGGGGTCCCTGGACCAGAGGGGCCGCGCTTCCCAGAGCCCCGAGGGGCTCCCCACCCACCTCCAGCCTGTCCATCTGAATCCTTGTCCTGTAAACAGAAGGCAGATCCTTTGTAACCCTTAGCCGGGAGAATCCCACACAGGCACAGAAGCGCGGAGGACATCGCTGCTCTTCAGTTCAGTTCCTCGGTCGTGTCCAACTCTTTGTGACCCCATGGACTGCAGCACGCCAGGCCTCCCTGTCCATCACTCTCTCCTGGAGCTGGCTCAAACTCATGTCCATCGAGTCAGTGATGCCATCCAACCATCTCATCCTCTGTCGTCCCCTTCTCCTCCCGCCTTCAATCTTTCCCAGCATCAGGGTCTTTTCCCGGGAGTCACTTCTTCACATCAGGTGGCCAGAGGATTGGAGCTTTAGCATCAGTCCTTCCAATGAACATTCAGGACTTATTTCCTTTCAGATGGTCTGGTTGGACCTCGTTGTCCAAGGGACTCTCAAGAGTCTTCTCCAACACCACAGTTCACTTCTTCGGCGCTCAGCTTTCTTCACAGTCCAACTCTCACATCCATACATGACCACAGGAAAAACCACAGCCTTGACTGGATGGGCCTTTGTTGGCAAAATAATGTCACTGCTTTTCAATATGCTATCTAGGTTGGTCATAGCTTTTCTTCCAAGGAGCAAGCGTCTTTTAATTTCATGGCTGCAGTCACCATCTTACTCAGATCCAACGATCACCACCAATGTTCAGCCAGGTGAACGTTGCCCACCTTTGATGCCTACCTACCTCACTTTCCAGATTACTTTTAAGCAAACTTCAGACACCATATTATTCTTCTATCAAAACTTCATTCTTCAGTGTCTGTGGGCCAGTATTGCTTCTCTTGTCTCTGAAGATAAGAACTCTTTAAAAAAAAAAAAAAAAAAAAGACCCCATGAGGCTTCCCTGGCCACCCAGCGGTTCAGGCTCTGCGACCTGAACCACAGGGGCCCCAGCTCCATTCCTGGCCAGGGAACTTGATCCCACATGTCCCATCTAAGGCCCAGGGCAGCAAAAAAAGGGGAAAAAAAAAAAAGAATTAAAAAAAAAAAAAGCCCCATACTAGCATAATACTTAAAAATGCATCAGTAATAAACTTTCACGTCATCAAACTTGTGGACCGGGTCCAAATTTTCTCAATAGTTGCATAAATGAATTTTATAGGTGATTTCGTCAAGTCAAAATCCACACAGAGCTCACCCAGGCTGCCATTTCCTACAGCTCGCTTTTTATCTGTAAGTGTCCCCCTTACCACTCTAGGTGCCTCCCTCATGGCAGAAAGCGAAGAGGAAATAGCGAGCCTCTTTTGTGATGAGGGTGAAAGAGGAGAATCAAAAAGCTGGCTTAAAATTCAACAAAAAGCTAACTGAATGGCATTTGGTCCCGTCACTTCATGGCAAATAGATGGGGAAAAGGTGAAAATAGTGACAGACTTTACTTTCTTGGGCTCCAAAATCACTGCAGACGTTGACTACAGCCACAAAATTAAAAGACGCTTGTTCGTTAGAAGGAAAACTGGGGCAAGCCTAGACAGAATATGAAAAAGCAGAGACATCACTCTGCTGACAAAGGTCCGTAGAGTCGAAGTTACGGTTTTCCCAGTAGTCATGTGCAGATATGAGAGGTGAACCATAAAGAAGTCTGAACACCAAGAACTGATGCTTTTGAATGTGTTGGTGGTGAAGACTCTTCAGAATTCCTTGGACTGCAAGGAGATCAAACCAGTCAGTCCTAAAGAAAACCTACCCTGAATATTCACTGGACGGACTGTTGCTGAAGCTGAAGCTCCAATACTTTGGCCACCCGATGCAAAGAACTGACTCATTGGAAAAGACCTCGATGCTGGGAAAGGTTGAGGGC
This sequence comes from Cephalophus harveyi, assembly GCA_006410635.1. Taxonomy (NCBI): domain Eukaryota; kingdom Metazoa; phylum Chordata; class Mammalia; order Artiodactyla; family Bovidae; genus Cephalophus; species Cephalophus harveyi. The sequence goes on from SJYT01078594.1 coordinate 77,909, forward strand.
AGGAGGAGAAGGGGGTGGCAGAGGATGAGACGGTTGGATGGCATCACTGACTCGATGGACGTGAATTTGAGCAGGCTCCAGGAGAGAGTGAAGGACGGGAGAACCTGTGCTACAGTCCATGGAGTCGCAAAGAGTCAGACACAACTGAATGACTGAATGACTGCGCCATCCCCCTAATCCTTGCAGCCGTTTGTCGAAAGCTCAAAGCTATTTGCTTAGAGAATCTCCAGTGTCCTGCGTTTCCAGGATCACACCGCAGCATTTTCCCATGCTCCGCGTTTCTTGTTAGCCCTGGTCCATTTGAGGTCAAATTTTCGGGCAAGGCCGCTCTGAAGGCAGAAATGGTGTGTCCTGTGGCACCAGGACCAGAGGTGGGTGGTGACCAGGGTGTCTCTTCTGTGACGCTGACCAGCGGGCAGCGTGGGGTCAGCCAGAGCCGACGGCCACCCAGCTCCCTCAGCTCTCTCCACGGTTTTAGCGGCCGCTGGTGACCTTTGCCTGACGGGCTGGCAGACAGCAGGGCCTCATCCAGCTGGCCATCTGCTTCTGCAAATAGACTTTTATGGAAACATGGCCCCGACGCCTTGTCCACAGGCCACCCGCGGCTTCTCTCGTGGTATGATGGCTGTGGTGGGCCGGATTCTAGGAAACCCTGCTCCTGGCCGGATTTTCTGCCCTAGTTCCCGGAACTGTGAATACCTTAAGAGTTCACTCACGTGCTGGTGTTGTGTTACCAGCAAAAGGGGGGTTGAGGATGTCATTAAGGCTGCTAATCAGGATGACATCCTAATGAGGATGTCCTCAAGGCTAAAATACAGAGATGGTGGCTAAGACTCCACAGGTGGTTAGGACTCCACCCTTCCAGGCCTCCATGGGGGTTCAGGGGGAAAGCATCCGCCTGCCAATGCAGAAGGCACGGGTCCAATCCACGGTGTGGGAAGATCCCACAAGCTGAAGAGCAGCAAAGCCCGTGTGCCATGATTCCTGAGCCTGTGTTCCAGAGCCTGGGAACCGCAGCTACGGAGGCCCGCGCGCCCTAGAGCTGGTGCTCCCCAGCAAGCGAAGCCTGCGCACCTCAGCTGGAGAGCAGCCCCACCCACTGCAGTTGGAGAGAAGCCCAAGCAGCGAGGAAGGCCCAGCAGAGCCAGAAATAAATATTAATGAATCTTTAAAAAAAAAGCCAAGAGACATCACAGTTCCAGTGCAGGGGGCGCATGCTGAGTCCCTGGTTGGGGAACTAAGATCCTACATGCCGCATAGCATGGCCATAAAAGGGAAAAATAGTAGTTGCATGAATAAATAAAATTGAGAGATGACTTGGGTGGGCCTAGTCTAAGTCAGACGCGTGTCAGCTCGTGCCAGAGGAATTCAGAGAGAGTCAAAAAGAAGAGGTGGGACAGGAGGGCCGAGACAGGGAGGGCCCCGTGGAAGGAGCTGAGAGGGCCCGCTGCTGACAACCAGCCGGGAAAGGGGACCCTCAGTCCCACAGCCGCGAGGACTGAACTCTGCCAACCACCTGGACGGGCCCAGAGGTGGCTCTGCCCCCGGAGCCTGCAGGGGGCCCCTGTGATCTCAGCCCGTATGGTCCTGAGCAGAGGACCCGTCTGGACCTCGGCCCTTCAGAAACACGAGCCAAAATGAGTGTTGTTTAGCTGCTACGTCCGTGGCCATCTGTTGTGTGATGATAGAAAAGCCAAAACTATTTACTCTCTGGCCCTTTACAGAAGGCCTCCCCGGTAGCTCAGCTGGTAAAGAATCTGCCTGCAATGCAGGAGACCTGGGTTCCATCCTTGGGTCAGGATGATCCCCTGGAGAAGGGAATGGCTACCCACTCCAGTATTCTGGCCTGGAGAGTCCCATGGACAGAGGAGCCTGGCTGGCTGCTGTCCATGGGGTCACGAAGACTCAGACACGACGGAGCAACAAACACACAGCCCTTCCCAGAAAAAAGTCGCTGCCTGAGATGAGCTGCTCAGCCGTGGCACTGCTGCCGTTTGGGGCCAGCGTGTGCATTTTCTGTGCTCGAACAAATCACCGCAAACTTAAAAGACACACAGGCGCTGTCCTCTCACGGATGCTGCGGCTTCTCAGGAAGGGCCTCACTGAACAGGCCAGGCCACCAGGAAGAGCCGCCCTCGGTCAGCTCAGTGACCTCTGCGCCTCTGCCCTGGCCTGGAGGTCAGGAGCCAGCCACAGACCCTACCTCTGCCGAGAGGAGGACGTGGGTTGTGTCAAAGCCTGACTCACAGGGTCACTCTGGATGTTACCCGAGACAGAGTCCAGCTTATCAGACCTGTCATCCCGAGCAGCGACCACGGGGTCGCATCTTGGACCGTGTTTGCCCCGTGCCACTTTGCAGCGATGCTGCAGGATTCGATAGCCATAGGTTCCATGCATTCAGGCAGGACCCGAAGTCCTCGTTCACCTTATAGAAGCCCCGTCCCAGCCATTTCTCCAGGGATCCTGGATCCTTCCCAGAGGGACTTCCGTGGGTGTTCGGGGCTCCCACTTCTGGTCCCGGGGTGCCCGCTGCCGCTGCTGTGGTCATCGTTTCTAGGCCTGTTCAGTGGACAGGATTAGGACGCACATCTTTTCGGTTGTTTTTATCGTATAGAATTCATGCAGAATTCACCATCTTGGCAATTCCCTGGTGGCTCAGTGGTTAGGAATCCACCTTCCGAAGCAGGGGACGTGGGTTCGCCCCGCGTCTGCTCACGGATGGAGACAGCGTGGCTGTCCGCAGGCCCTTCTCGGTAAAGGCAGAGCGCGGGGAGGGTCTGGGCCTCCCTGGCCTCCCAGGCTCACTCAGGCCGGCCGTGTGCACCCCCGCCCAGCCCGGCCACTGGGCCGCCACGGGCGGGCTTCAGAGCCTCCCAGCCCCACGGCCCTGGGAAAACTCCAGCATGATCATTGCAGGACCCGGGCCTGGGGTGAGGCTCTCCGGTAACAGGTAACAAGCGGCCCAGCCACCCGGAGCCCCAGAAAAGGAGAGGAGCGTTTGGGGAGAAGGAGGGGGCAGTGGGCAGGACCCAAGAAGGTGTGGAAGGACCAGGCGAGATGGGAGACCCAGACTCCTGGCTGGGGCACTGGGGGACCCTCCTTCCAGCCGTCCCGCCGTCCTGCTCCAGGACGGGGCTCGGCAGGCCCCCCGAGACGGCCCGCGGAGGAGTCGGCTTGTGTCTGCAGGGAAGGGAGGTCTCCGTCCCAGGAGCTGGGGCGGGGGGCGCGGGTAGGTGCACCGGGAGCCGACCGCACCCAGAGGCTCCCCTGCCACCTGGCCGGGTTGCCCCGGGGGCCACTTTCCACGCCTCCCTGGTCCCTGTCCCAGCAGCAACGCCCGGGACGCCCCAGGTGGCCCAGCGGCTGAGACTCCGCGCTCCCAATGCAGGGGCCCAGGTTCCGTCTCTGGCCAGGGAGCTAGAGCCCATGCGCTGCGCCTAAGCCCAGCCCAGCCCGGCAACGAGGAGGCGCAAGGCCACACACAACTGGTGAAACGTGAGAGCACCAGCATCTGGTTCTTATTCACTTACTTTAATTGGAGGCTAATTACTCTACAGTAGTGTGCTGGTTTTGCCATACATCAACATGCATCCGTGACGGGTGCACACGTGTTCCCCATCCTGAACCCCCCTCTCACCTCCCTCCCCGTACC
>SJYT01078594.1:81751-112650 GCA_006410635.1 Cephalophus harveyi
CTCTGGGTCATCCCAGTGCACCAGCCCCAAGCATCCTGTATCCTGCATCGAACCTGGACTGGCGATTCATTTCTTATATGATATTATACATGTTTCAAGCCATTCTCCAAAATCATCCCACCCTCGCCCTCTCCCACAGAGTCCAAAAGACTTCTATACATCTGTGTCTCTCTTGCTGTCTCGCATACAGGGTCATCGTTACTATCTTTCTAAATTCCATAATATGCATTAGTATTCTGTATTGGTGTTTTTCTTTCTGACTTACTTTACTCTGTATAATAGGCTCCAGTTTCACCCACCTCATTAGAACTGATTCAAATGTATTCTTTTTAATGGCTGCGTAATACTCCATTGTGTATATGTACCACAGCTTTCTTATCCATTCATCTGCTGATGAACATCTAGGTTGCTTCCATGTCCTGGCTATTATAAACAGTGCTGCAGTGAACACTGGGGTACATGTGTCTCTTTCAGTTCTGGTTTCCTCAGTGTGTATATGCCCAGCAGTGGGATTGCTGGGTCATAAGGCAGTTCTATTTGCAGTTTTTTAAGGAATCTCCACACTGTTCTCCACTGTGGCTGTACTAGTCTGCATTCCCACCAACAGTGTAAGAGGGTTCCCTTTTCTCCACACCCTCTCCAGCATTTATTGCTTGTAGACTTTTGGATCACAGCCATTCTGACTGGTGTGAAACGGTACCTCATTGTGGTCTTGATTTGCATTTCTCTGATAATGAGTGATGTTGAGCATCTTTTCATGTGTTTGTTAGCCATCCGTATGTCTTCTTTGGAGAAATGTCTGTTTAGTTCTTTGGCCCATTTTTTGATTGGGTCATTTATTTTTCTGGAGTTGAGCTGCATAAGTTGCTTGTATATTTTTGAGATTAGTTGTTTGTCAGCTGCTTCATTTGCTATTATTTTCTCCCGTTCCGAAGGCTGTCTTTTCACCTTGCTTATAGTTTCCTTTGTTGTGCAGAAGCTTTTAAGTTTAATTAGGTCCCATTTGTTTATTTTTGCCTTTATTTCCAATATCCTGGGAGGTGGGTCATAGAGGATCCTGCTGTGGTTTATGTCGGAGAGTGTTTTGCCTGTGTTCTCCTCTAGGGGTTTTATAGTTTCTGGTCTCATGTTTAGAGCTTTGATCCATTTTGAATTTATTTTTGTGTGTGGAAAACACCTGCATCTTTGTCGCTCTGCAGTCCCCTCTTCCTGGAGCTGGGCCCCTACTGGGCAGTGGGCAAAAGTGGGGGGCTGCCCCAGAGGCTGAGCTCCAGACCACTTCCTGACCTCTTCCAGAGGTCTGCAGCCTTCCAGGAGGCCGGCCTGGGTGAGCTCCCCCACCACGCCCTTGTGCATGTGTCTGGGGCAGCCGAGGATGCGGGGTCCCCTCGCCTCTGCCTGTGTGCAGGTGTGCCTGTGTGCAGGCGTGCATGCATGAGTGCTGAGCCGTCACTGACGGTTTGAATGCTGTTCCCCTTTTGACATGGTGAAGTCTTGACCCCCAGCCCCCGAGACTATGTGACTATTTGGAGCTGGGCCTTTAAAGAGGGGATTACGGTAAAATGAAGTCACTAGGGTGAGTCCTAACCCAGGGTGACCAGGGTCCTTGTAAGAAGAAGTTTTGCCTCAGGCCTGGGTGACAGTGAATGTGGTTAAAACTCCAGGCATTTAGGCCGCCCGAGCTCGCTGCTGCAGGCATGGAAGAGCTTATGCAAGATACGGGCTCCACCGGCTCGCGCCGCTGGGCCTTTGGCAGGCTCTGGCACTGGCCTTGGTCCAGGAGGAAGCGCAGGGGCAGGCGTGCGCGGCACCTGTAACACGTTGGCGGCTTAAGAGTTTCTCCTGAAGACAGGGCAGTGCCCGCCCTCCTCAGCACTCCGTTGTCCCCAGGCCGAGGCCCCCACACCGTGGGCAAGGATGTCCGTGGTCCTCCTCTGAGCATCAGGCAAAGGCAGGGGTGAAGAAGAGGGCAAAGGTCAAACCATCTGTCTCTCGGGGAAGGGTCCAGAAGCTGCTGGACGCAGGCTTGCTGCCAGCACCCAGAACTCAGCCATCGTACCTCTTCCACTGCAGAGGGTGGGAGGTGGGGCTGGGCACGGCAGGCCTCCTGGAAGGTCAAATGCCGAGGTCACGTGGCATGTCTGCAAAAGCGAGCCCCCCTTTGGGGACCAGAACCCTGACCTGCGCCGAGCCCAGAGCGGCGGGTCCGGGTAGCACACAGCCCCCGGGGGTCCTGGGGGACGACGGTTGCAGCTGACCCCACTCTCTGACGTGGGCGTCAGCTCGGCTGGCCGAGGCAGGCGGAGAGCTGGGAACACATGGTCCGGGTGTCCTGAGGGCATCCCGGGAGGGGTCGGCCTCTGACGGGGTGGACTCAGGAGACAGATGCCCTTCCCAGCACAGCGGGCGTCATCCAGCCCGTGAGCGTCCGAGGGGGGCAGAGGGAACATGCTCTCTGCTTGAGCGGGGATGCCCGTCTTCTCCCGCCCTCAGGCGCTGCCCTCCACCTCGGGCCCTCGGCATGGCCCCGGTGATCCCGCATTCCCCGCTCCCCAGCGTGCCGGGGGACTTCTCCGCCTCCTTGATGGCCTGAGTCGAGGCCTGTCGTGGATCACTCCGCGGACCTCCCTCTAGGCCAGTGGTTAGGACTCCACGCATCCACTGCAGGCAGCCCGGGTTCAGTCCCTGGTCAGGGAACTGAGAGCCTGCAAGCCTCGTGGTGATGTGAAAGTGATGTTAGTCGCTCAGTCACGTCCAGGACTCTGGGCGACCCCATGGGCTGAAGCCCTCCAAGCTCCTCTGTCCATGGGATTCTCCAGGCAAGAATACTGGAGTGGGTTGCCGTTTCCTCCTCCAAGGGATCTTCCTGACCCAGGGATCGAACCCAGGTATCCCACGTTGCAGGCAGATTCTTTACCGTCTGAGCCACCAGGAAGCCCACCAGCCGTGCAGAGCAGCCGGAAGACGAGGACCCTCCTGTGTCTCTCTAGCCTATTGCTCCTGCTTCTCCAGAGAGCCTGACCAACCCCACCCCCTCTCCTGAACTCACAAGCCCTGTAGTGGGGATGCGGCGGGGTGTCAGACTGGGTGCACACCACGAGTCCCTAAGGACGTCACGCCTCTCCTCCTCCGTGTTGTCCCCAAGCAGGGCCTCCACGGTGCCTCGAGGGGACCCCCGCACTCCACGCCTGGGACCGCCTGACCGCCAGCGGACCCCACCCTCAGGCCCCTCCCCGCGTCTTCCCCGGGGCTCCCGTCTCCCGCCTTCAGGGCTCTTCCTTCCAGGCCACCATCCGCACCTGGGAATCTGCATTTCCTCAGCTTGGGCCGCTCCCCTCCCACGCGGGTGGGCAGGCGGGGGCACGGCTCTCAGCCTCCCCAGGTGGTGACTGTCCTTCAGTGTCTTCGAGGGCGCCAGTGGCCGGGGGTCGCGCTGCAGCCAGCCCGTCGGGAAGCGGAGTGCGAGCTTCCTCCTTCCGCTCCCCTGGTCCCCGGGGACCCTCCCGCGGGCCTGGCCGGGGCTGGGGGGCGCTGGCGGCCGGGACACACTGGGCTCTGGACCAGCGGCTGCGCAGTGAACACGTGCACCCGGTCCTGCTTGGGCCTGGCCTCGGTGCCGTTGCCACGAGACGGCACAGAGCAGAACTGAGCGCCATGGCAAGAGTGATGGGCAGAGCCCCGGGAAGGCGGGCGCCGTTGCTGCAAAGGCCCGTGACGCGGCCGCAGGCTGCCCGGCCTCACCCCGGGCTCCGGGGCTTGCCCTGTGAGCCCCACTGCAGCCCCGTCCATCTGTGGCCATCGCTGGCGCTCAGCGGGCGCTCCAGCACCAGGGTCTGCGGGACGGTGTGCCCAGCCGTCAGGACCCCCCGCTCCTCGACCGGAGCGCCCCGCCCCTCCAGCTCCAGCTCCGCTCAGCACTGGGAGTCTTGCGTTCCCCAGTCTCCGGGTTGTAGAGGAATCCCCAGGTGGGCACCTGTGGCCCAGTAGAGGGCAGGCAGGACTGTGTCCAGCCTCAGGTCAAAGTGAAAAGAGAAAATTTTGCTTTCAGTGGCTCCAGGGGCACCTGGCCCACGTGCTGACCTGTCACCCAAACTGACCCCCGAGATAGCATGTCCCCCTGATTGCGTGTCCCCCTGACTGCGTGTCCCCCTTCTCCCAAAGGGATCCAGCACTGTGTAAACATCATTCCTGCCTTCTTCCGGAAGCGATTAAGAAAGAGACGGAGATCCGGTTTACAGGGGCCTGGAGAATAGAAAGCTTCACTATCTCCCTCGTAAAAACAGTCAGACAGGCCCAACAATGAGCTTGTAAAACAGTCCTCTGAGCTTTCCAGAAAATCATAATAGTTTTCACATAATAAAAAGGGGAGGAGGACTCGGGCTTCTGGGAGTAACGGGCTAGACTGTCTGGCCTCTCCTGATGAGAACAACTGGAGAAAACGTCAGAAGATCAAAAAAGGGTTTTGAAGACAATGGGGGCTTAGCAGGACATGAGGATTTATTTGTCTAAGATTCAGGGAGGAGATAAGCGCGGTGGGAGCAGATGTTTGTCCCTTCCTGCCGAGATTAGACATTCCTAAAGCCATGTCAGCAGCTGAGAGTTGGAGGGATTAAGGGATATCTCCCACCGCTGGAAGGACAGCGGGTACCCAGGAGATCCGGGTGGGAGCCCGGAGTCCCACGCTCGAATGGGGAAGGGGAGCTGAAAGCCACCTGCCTCATAAAGACGGAAATCCACTCCATTCTTGAGTGAATCACAGCCCCCCTCTCAGCCTGCTCACCTGACAGGCGCAGGAGGAGGCGATCTGGAGAGTGACGACATCGTCCAGCGCTTCGGACCATCTCCCGGGATGTTTGTGTAACGGGTCTGGTCCTAAGTCAGAAACAAGCCAGCCCAGAAAACCAGGAGAACCAGAGCGGAGGGCAAAAGAACCGAGAAGAATAGAAAACCAAAGGCTCAGGGGCTGGGACGTTCACACGTCTCTTTAATCAAAGCTTGATTCTGATGTTTAAGAAACTTAACAACCAGATGGAGGAACTTGGCAGAAAATTACAAAAAATGCATGGAAAGAAAATTCTAGAATTAGAAACACAAAGACCTCAGTGGTAGTTAGATGGATGCGGTATGCATTAGGCGCAGCTTAAAAGAAAATTAGTCAAGTGGAAGATAAACTATTTAAAAGAAAGGAACATAAAAGCTCTATGGGAATGTACATTGACGCAGCCGCTAGGAAAAACAGTACGGCTGTTCCTCTGAAAATTAAAACTAGAGCTGCCATACGCCCCAGCAGGTCCACTCCTGAACACTATCCAAAGGGAGTGGAATTGGGCTCCGGGGGAGGGGCTGCAGCCCACGTTGGCGGCAGCGTCAAGGACAATCAATAGTCAAGAGGGAGCCGCAGCCTCCGGGTGAACGGCTGAACGACTTTACAGAGAAAGGGGTGTTTATGTCCTGATGCAGAATCCAGAGAGTGTGTGCGTTTCCAAAACTAGTTGTTCTGTTGCGTTCATCTCAGTTCTATCCTGATACAGTTGATGCAATAATTTCTCATGAACACTGGAAAGAGGCTATGGCGCAGGAGAAGATGTTACTCCACACGTGTACACTGAAGAGTTCTGTTGGAAAACAAGCTGGGAGTGGCAGATCATTCTCCGGGCTATCGGTCGAATAGCTCGTCCACGTTCCCAATAACGGGCTTCCCTGATGGCTCAGAGGTAAAGAATCCACCCGCCAGTGCAGGAGATACAGGCTGGATCCCTGGGTCGGGAAGCTCCCCTGGGGGAGGAAATGGCAGCCCACTCCAGTGTTCTTGCCTGGAGACTCCCAGACAGGGGAGCCAGGCAGGCTGCAGTCCACGGGGCTGCAGAGTCAGACACAATTTCACGACTAAACACCACCATTCCCAGTAAACACATGGAAAGGTGCTGCCTGGCAGTAGGGAAAAGTGGTATCAACTACAGCACTGAATTGTTACACATTCATCAGATTGGTGATGATTAAGTCTGAAAGCGCCACGTGCTGGGAAGGGTGTGGAATCTCAGACAGGCTCATATGGGGCTGGGAGTGTGTTAATTTGTGCGCCCACTTGGGAAAGCCGGTGGCCTTGTTAAAATGCTGTCTGTGTACATCAGATTCTGTGACATGTTGATCATTTCATATATATGTGCATTGATGTGTGTATACATACATATGTGCTACACACACGTGCACACACTACATATACGACATGCATGCATAGACACACATAGAGGCACAAACACACATGCGCTTTGGTAACGTGCGTACATAATGCAACGCACATGCTTGTCTATCCATACACGCACACACGTGTGCATGCATACACGCACACATTCGTACATGCACATGCATTCAGGCACACAAGACACGCATGCATGTGTGTGCACAGATATGCACACGTGTGTACATGTGCATGTGCACGTGTGTGTACAAAATATATAAACGCCTACATATGCACACCTGCCTCTGGATATACATGTGTAGTGAATAGATGACCATGTGTATGCACATGTCCATACGTGTATACACATCGTCTACACAACTCACACATCCTACATCCACGGATGCCTGTTTGAAACTCCATAATGCTGTTTGCATCTGTAATCCAGTTCACTGCTGTGGAGTGCTCATTGTACGAATACACGACCAGCGATGGGTTTGTCCCTGACCCGAGCAGGCCCCCCAGGCTGCAGAGCTCGTGGGCCACCACTGCCGAGCCTGTGCTCCGCAAGGGAGGCCCCCGCACTCAGGAGCGTGTGCGCTGTGACCGGGGAAGGGTGCAGGCAGCAGAGACCCAGCACCGCCAGAAACAAACAGATGAGTGAAATGATCTAAAAGAGAAAAAAAGAGAAGATCCCACGTGCTACAGCCAACAGCTGAAGAAGTGAGCAAAAAAACAGCAGAAAATCCCACGTTGCAGGCAGATTCTTTACCGTCTGAGCCACCAGGAAGCCCACCAGCCGTGCAGAGCAGCCGGAAGACGAGGACCCTCCTGTGTCTCTCTAGCCTATTGCTCCTGCTTCTCCAGAGAGCCTGACCAACCCCACCCCCTCTCCTGAACTCACAAGCCCTGTAGTGGGGATGCGGCGGGGTGTCAGACTGGGTGCACACCACGAGTCCCTAAGGACGTCACGCCTCTCCTCCTCCGTGTTGTCCCCAAGCAGGGCCTCCACGGTGCCTCGAGGGGACCCCCGCACTCCACGCCTGGGACCGCCTGACCGCCAGCGGACCCCACCCTCAGGCCCCTCCCCGCGTCTTCCCCGGGGCTCCCGTCTCCCGCCTTCAGGGCTCTTCCTTCCAGGCCACCATCCGCACCTGGGAATCTGCATTTCCTCAGCTTGGGCCGCTCCCCTCCCACGCGGGTGGGCAGGCGGGGGCACGGCTCTCAGCCTCCCCAGGTGGTGACTGTCCTTCAGTGTCTTCGAGGGCGCCAGTGGCCGGGGGTCGCGCTGCAGCCAGCCCGTCGGGAAGCGGAGTGCGAGCTTCCTCCTTCCGCTCCCCTGGTCCCCGGGGACCCTCCCGCGGGCCTGGCCGGGGCTGGGGGGCGCTGGCGGCCGGGACACACTGGGCTCTGGACCAGCGGCTGCGCAGTGAACACGTGCACCCGGTCCTGCTTGGGCCTGGCCTCGGTGCCGTTGCCACGAGACGGCGCAGAGCAGAACTGAGCGCCATGGCAAGAGTGATGAGCAGAGCCCCGGGAAGGCGGGCGCCGTTGCTGCAAAGGCCCGTGACGCGGCCGCAGGCTGCCCGGCCTCACCCCGGGCTCCGGGGCTTGCCCTGTGAGCCCCACTGCAGCCCCGTCCATCTGTGGCCATCGCTGGCGCTCGGCGGGCGCTCCAGCACCAGGGTCTGCGGGACGGTGTGCCCAGCCGTCAGGACCCCCCGCTCCTCGACCGGAGCGCCCCGCCCCTCCAGCTCCAGCTCCGCTCAGCACTGGGAGTCTTGCGTTCCCCAGTCTCCGGGTTGTAGAGGAATCCCCAGGTGGGCACCTGTGGCCCAGCAGAGGGCAGGCAGGACTGTGTCCAGCCTCAGGTCAAAGTGAAAAGAGAAAATTTTGCTTTCAGTGGCTCCAGGGGCACCTGGCCCACGTGCTGACCTGTCACCCAAACTGACCCCCGAGATAGCATGTCCCCCTGATTGCGTGTCCCCCTGACTGCGTGTCCCCCTTCTCCCAAAGGGATCCAGCACTGTGTAAACATCATTCCTGCCTTCTTCCGGAAGCGATTAAGAAAGAGACGGAGATCCGGTTTACAGGGGCCTGGAGAATAGAAAGCTTCACTATCTCCCTCGTAAAAACAGTCAGACAGGCCCAACAATGAGCTTGTAAAACAGTCCTCTGAGCTTTCCAGAAAATCATAATAGTTTTCACATAATAAAAAGGGGAGGAGGACTTGGGCTTCTGGGAGTAACGGGCTAGACTGTCTGGCCTCTCCTGATGAGAACAACTGGAGAAAACGTCAGAAGATCAAAAAAGGGTTTTGAAGACAATGGGGGCTTAGCAGGACATGAGGATTTATTTGTCTAAGATTCAGGGAGGAGATAAGCGCGGTGGGAGCAGATGTTTGTCCCTTCCTGCCGAGATTAGACATTCCTAAAGCCATGTCAGCAGCTGAGAGTTGGAGGGATTAAGGGATATCTCCCACCGCTGGAAGGACAGCGGGTACCCAGGAGATCCGGGTGGGAGCCCGGAGTCCCACGCTCGAATGGGGAAGGGGAGCTGAAAGCCACCTGCCTCATAAAGACGGAAATCCACTCCATTCTTGAGTGAATCACAGCCCCCCTCTCAGCCTGCTCACCTGACAGGCGCAGGAGGAGGCGATCTGGAGAGTGACGACATCGTCCAGCGCTTCGGACCATCTCCCGGGATGTTTGTGTAACGGGTCTGGTCCTAAGTCAGAAACAAGCCAGCCCAGAAAACCAGGAGAACCAGAGCGGAGGGCAAAAGAACCGAGAAGAATAGAAAACCAAAGGCTCAGGGGCTGGGACGTTCACACGTCTCTTTAATCAAAGCTTGATTCTGATGTTTAAGAAACTTAACAACCAGATGGAGGAACTTGGCAGAAAATTACAAAAAATGCATGGAAAGAAAATTCTAGAATTAGAAACACAAAGACCTCAGTGGTAGTTAGATGGATGCGGTATGCATTAGGCGCAGCTTAAAAGAAAATTAGTCAAGTGGAAGATAAACTATTTAAAAGAAAGGAACATAAAAGCTCTATGGGAATGTACATTGACGCAGCCGCTAGGAAAAACAGTACGGCTGTTCCTCTGAAAATTAAAACTAGAGCTGCCATACGCCCCAGCAGGTCCACTCCTGAACACTATCCAAAGGGAGTGGAATTGGGCTCCGGGGGAGGGGCTGCAGCCCACGTTGGCGGCAGCGTCAAGGACAATCAATAGTCAAGAGGGAGCCGCAGCCTCCGGGTGAACGGCTGAACGACTTTACAGAGAAAGGGGTGTTTATGTCCTGATGCAGAATCCAGAGAGTGTGTGCGTTTCCAAAACTAGTTGTTCTGTTGCGTTCATCTCAGTTCTATCCTGATACAGTTGATGCAATAATTTCTCATGAACACTGGAAAGAGGCTATGGCGCAGGAGAAGATGTTACTCCACACGTGTACACTGAAGAGTTCTGTTGGAAAACAAGCTGGGAGTGGCAGATCATTCTCCGGGCTATCGGTCGAATAGCTCGTCCACGTTCCCAATAACGGGCTTCCCTGATGGCTCAGAGGTAAAGAATCCACCCGCCAGTGCAGGAGATACAGGCTGGATCCCTGGGTCGGGAAGCTCCCCTGGGGGAGGAAATGGCAGCCCACTCCAGTGTTCTTGCCTGGAGACTCCCAGACAGGGGAGCCAGGCAGGCTGCAGTCCACGGGGCTGCAGAGTCAGACACAATTTCACGACTAAACACCACCATTCCCAGTAAACACATGGAAAGGTGCTGCCTGGCAGTAGGGAAAAGTGGTATCAACTACAGCACTGAATTGTTACACATTCATCAGATTGGTGATGATTAAGTCTGAAAGCGCCACGTGCTGGGAAGGGTGTGGAATCTCAGACAGGCTCATATGGGGCTGGGAGTGTGTTAATTTGTGCGCCCACTTGGGAAAGCCGGTGGCCTTGTTAAAATGCTGTCTGTGTACATCAGATTCTGTGACATGTTGATCATTTCATATATATGTGCATTGATGTGTGTATACATACATATGTGCTACACACACGTGCACACACTACATATACGACATGCATGCATAGACACACATAGAGGCACAAACACACATGCGCTTTGGTAACGTGCGTACATAATGCAACGCACATGCTTGTCTATCCATACACGCACACACGTGTGCATGCATACACGCACACATTCGTACATGCACATGCATTCAGGCACACAAGACACGCATGCATGTGTGTGCACAGATATGCACACGTGTGTACATGTGCATGTGCACGTGTGTGTACAAAATATATAAACGCCTACATATGCACACCTGCCTCTGGATATACATGTGTAGTGAATAGATGACCATGTGTATGCACATGTCCATACGTGTATACACATCGTCTACACAACTCACACATCCTACATCCACGGATGCCTGTTTGAAACTCCATAATGCTGTTTGCATCTGTAATCCAGTTCACTGCTGTGGAGTGCTCATTGTACGAATACACGACCAGCGATGGGTTTGTCCCTGACCCGAGCAGGCCCCCCAGGCTGCAGAGCTCGTGGGCCACCACTGCCGAGCCTGTGCTCCGCAAGGGAGGCCCCCGCACTCAGGAGCGTGTGCGCTGTGACCGGGGAAGGGTGCAGGCAGCAGAGACCCAGCACCGCCAGAAACAAACAGATGAGTGAAATGATCTAAAAGAGAAAAAAAGAGAAGATCCCACGTGCTACAGCCAACAGCTGAAGAAGTGAGCAAAAAAACAGCAGAAAACAAAAAAGAAGAAACGGTGAGCTAATTAACCGGTAAACACTGAGTTAAAACTAAGCAAATCTGGAAATAACAAATAGCTTATCTGCAGGGATTTTCAAAAAGCGGTAATAGAACATTTGCTGATAAACATCAGGAAGGAGAGAGATTGAGGTTCAAGGCTGCTAGGAGGCTGACTAACAGGAACCTTTGTGAACAGCGTCTATCATGTTTTAATGCATTAAATTTTACAGCAGCCAATTGGACCTTTTTGTGTGCAGTTCTGTGAGTGTGGCCAAGAGCTGTATGACCAGCACCAAAACCCAGAGACAGGACCATCTGCCCCCACACCCTTCACCCTTCAGCGCCTGGCACCCACTGGTCTGGCCTCAGGCCCCTGGCCGGTCACCTCCAGAGTGGCCTGTGAGCCGGCCTGCAGCACACACAGCCTTTTGTGTCTGGCTTTTCTCACAGATGCATCTGAGGTTCGTCCTCGGATCACGGGGTGTTTCTTGTATAGAGAGGTGGTCCCCTTGCGCGTGTATCTCAGTATACTGATTGCTTCCCACGTTGAAGGGCTTCTGGGTGGTTCTCAGTATCTCGTGACGAAGACGATGCCGCTGTAAACGTTCCCACCCGAGCTGTGTGGGCCTGGCCCTCATCTCGTCCCAGCCTGCGTGTCCAGGCTCCTCGGCAGGTGTGAGAGCTCGCACGCTTGCTGCTGTGCCGCTTCTAACTATCGCAGCTGCTCTCACAGGTGTGCAGGCGTGGGGCTCACCAAGGTTCAACTCGGATCTTCAGGATGGAAATGGGCTTGAGCGCCCTTTTTTTGTTTTTAAGACACGAGCGCTTTCTGGGACCCTGGATATGAATCCATTGTCGGAGACGCAATCCGCCGTGGTTTCTCCAAGTCTTCAGCAGTTACTTCATTTTCAAATTACACTTCGACTCTCAGATCTGCCTCACTCGAGTTCACGAGGCTTCCCTCCTGCGCTGTCTTTGGAAAGCTTTACACTTCAAAAAGTGTAAAAATTGTGCCATGTTCTACGTGTCGGTCCGCAGTCACCTTGACTTAATTTTTGCGTGACTTGAGGTCAGCTGTTGATTTGCTTTGGTTGAAGGTGGTGCCTGGTGTTTCCAGCACCACTGGTTGAAAAGGCGATCCTTCCTCCACTGACTTACTCTGTGTCTTTGTCAAAGCTCAGTCGATGGTCCCCACGTGGGCCTGCTCTGGACGTGTCCTCCAGCCCACTGACCTCAGGGCAGCGTGTCCACTGATAGACCCACGTGGCCTCCGTCCCAGGGGCCCTGGAGCGAGTCTGGGCGCCCCTGGTGAGATTCCTCCAACTTTGATCTTTTCACAGTTTATTTTGGCTTTTCTAGCTCCTTTTTCTCTCCACGTGTTTTAGAATCCTCCTGATATTTTCACTAGAATTGTCTTAAATCTATAGACGCATTTGAAGAGAACTGACGTCTGAACAACCCCCGAGACTTCCAATTACTGAGTACGATGGTCTATCTCTCCACTTAGGTTTCTCGTTTCCTCCTGCAGATTTTATCTTCCTTCCTGCCACCGTTTCATAAATGAAATAGGTTCACATCCCAGCTGAGGCCTCTAAGTTTAGGAAACCTCAGTATTTTATACGGAGCTGCTAGAAAACCCTATAGGTAGACAGCATCTGTGTTACTCTGACAATCTGCCTTCTGCCCCACAGGGAGGCACTATCTTCAAAGCTGTTTGCTCTACAAAGGATCTTAGAAGAATAGTCTAGGACACACTCAACGGCAGGCAGAGAAGAGGAACTAAAGAGCCTCGTGATGAGAGTGAAAGGGGAGAGTGGAAGAGCTGGCTTAAAGTTCAACACTCAAAAAACTAAGATCATGGCATCCGGTCCCATCACTCCATGGCAAATAGAAGGCGAAAAGGTGGGAGCAGTGAGAGACTTTATTTTCTTGGGCTCTGAAATCACTGTGGACGTTGACTGCAGCCATGAAATCAAAAGACGCTTGCTCCTTGGAAGAAAAGCTATGACCAACCTACACAGCATACTAAAAAGCAGAGACATTACTTTGCCAGCAAAGGCCCGTCTAGTCAAAGCTGTGGGTTTTCCAGCAGTCGTGTGTGGATGTGAGGGCTGGGCTGCCCGCTCGCAGCTCAGTTGCTTCAGGCGTGTCGGACTCTCTGTGACCCCACGGACTGAAGCCCACCAGCCTCCTCTGTCCATGCATGGAATTCTCCAGGCAAGAATACTGGAGTGGGTTACTGTTTCCCTCTCCAGAGGATCTTCCAACCCAGGGGTCTCCTGCTTTGCAGGCAGATTCTTTACCACTGAGCCACCTGAGAAGCCCTTCAAAGAAGCCTTCAAAGAAGGCTCAAAGATACTCTCAAAGAAGGCTGAGTGCCAAAGAATTCATGCTTTCGAGTTGTGGTGCTGGAGAAGACTCTTGAGAGTCCCTTGGACTGCAAGATCAAACCAGTCAAACCTCAAGAAAATCCACCCTGAATACTAGAAGAGCCAACTCATTGGAAAAGACTCTGATGCTGAGAAAGATTGTGGGCAAGAGGAGAAGGGGATGACAGAGCATGACATGGTTATTCGGCATCACTGACTCAATGGACATGCATTTGAGCAAACTCCAGGAGAGAGTGGAAGATAGAGGGGCCTGGCATGCTGCGGTCCCGGGGGCTGCAGACTTAGTGACTGGCCAGCACAGAGAGCGTGCAGAGGGCGGGGCGGGCGGGGGGAGGGGGTCCCTGGCGGCCCATCGGTCAGCGCGCTGCTCTCACTGCAGAGGGGCCAGGTTTGATCCCTGGTTGGGGAGCTAAGATCCCACAAGCCGCCTGATGCAGCCAAAAAATAAGAAGAAACAAAAAGAAGGGAGAACCCACGTAGGGTGGTCTCCCATCACCCCTCTCTCAGAGTCCAGCTCGTGGTAACGTGTATTCTCTTTTTTCCCTTGATTAATCTAGCTAGAAATTTTATACACTTCCTAATTATTCTCTCACTTTTCTGCCTTTTATCAGTTTCTGCTCCTGGTTTTAGCTCTTCTGCTAAAGCCAGCTGCGTTGGTTCTTCTGTTTTTCAGCTTTGTTAGGTGGAAATTTATATCCCTAACTTCAAACCTTTTCCCCAGGGCTTCCCCGGTGGCTCAATGGGAAAGAATCTGCCTGTCAGTGCAGGAGACACGGGCTCGATCCTCGCTGCAGGAAGATCCCACCTGTTGTGGAGCAACTAAGCCCATGAACCCCAACTACTGAGCCTGTGCTCTTGAGCCTGGGCGCCCCAACTGCCACAGCCTGGGACCCCAGGGCTCACACTCCACGACAGGAAAAGCCTCCGCAGTGAGAAGCCAGCACGCTGCAGCCAGAGAGTAGCCCCTGCTCGCCACGAGAGTAACGGCACGCACAGCAGTGAAGGCCCAGGACAGCCATGAATAAATAATACGATCGTATATTGTTTAAAAAACCTTTATTTTTTCCTTCTTTAAAGAAGTCTTTATTGAATGTGTTGCAATATCACTTACTTTTTTCTTGCAGTTTTAGTGAGATAGAATTGTACACAGCCCTGTATCTGTTTAAGGTACACAGCGGAGCTTGATCTGCACGCATCATGCAGTTATGACCCCAGGAAGTCTAGCGAACATCCATCGTCTCATACGGACACAAAATGAAGGAAATAGAAACAAAGTTTTCCCTGTGACGAGACCTCAGGACTGACGTTCTCAGTAACTCTCACGTATAACGTGCAGCAGAGCCAACTATACTAATCCTGCGGTATGGACAGCCCTGGCAGCTTCTTACCTTAGAACCAGAGGTAGCTCGGGTAGCCACCAATCCGGTCTCTTTCACTGTGAGTGTGTCCGCCTGTTTCTGAAGTGTGATTGTTACACAATGCAGTGATTCAATGCTCTATATGTTTCAAAATGATCACAGGATAAGTCTAGCAACCATCTGCCAGCACAGGGAGATCTTACGCAATTACCGACACACTCCCTGTCCCTTTCATTCTCCTGACTCACTGCTTTCTTTTCTTTGTGACTCACTTATTTTGTAACTGACAGTTCATGCCAGTTCAGTCTCCTTCACCTGCTTCTCTCCTGCCCTCATTCCTTCACACTCCGGCAACTGCCTGTTTTGTGCTCTGTGTCCGTGACTCTTGTTTCCATTCTGTTCGTTCATCTTGTTTTTGGATCCCACATAGAAGTGATACAAGGCGGTGTTTGTCTCTGTCTAACTTCACCTAGGATATTCCCACAGCATATTTCACCTAGGATGATGCCCTCCGCTTCAACCATGCTTGAAACTGGCAAGACTTCGGTTCTTTGTGGCTGAGTAGTCCTCTATTGCATGCCACGCCTTCATCCATTCATCTACCAATGGACACTTCGGTGGCTTCTGGACTTTACTTATGATTAATAATGCTTTAGTGAACTTCGGGGTGCATCAGTTCAGTTCAATCGCTCAATTGCGTCTGACTCTTTGCAACCCCATGAATCGCAGCACGCCAGGCCTCCCTGTCCATCACCAACTCCCAGAGTTCACTCAAACTCATGTCCATTGAGATGGTGATGCCATCCAGCCATCTCATCCTTTGTCGTCCCCTTCTCTTCCTTCCCCCAATCCCTCCCAGCATCAGGGTCTCTTCCAATGAGTCAACTCTTCGCATGAGGTGGCCAAAGTAATGGAGTTTCAGCTTTAGCATCATTCCTTCCAAAGAACACCCAGGGCTGATCTCCTTTAGAATGGACTGGTTGGATCTCCTTGCAGTCCAAGGGACTCTCAAGAGTCTTCTCCAGCACCACAGTTCAAAAGCTTCAATTCTTTGGTGCTCAGCTTTCTTCACAGTCCAACTCTCACATCTATACATGACCACAGGAAAAATCATAGCCTTGACTAGACAGACCTTTGTTGGCAAAGTAATGTCTCTGCTTTTCAGTATGATATCTAAGTTGGTCATAACTTTTCTTTCAAGGAGTAAGCGTCTTCTAATTTCATGGCTGCAATCACCATCTGCGGTGATTTTGGAGCCCAAAAAAATAGTCTGACACTGTTTCCACTGTTTCCCCATCTATTTCCCATGAAGTGATGGGACCAGATGCCATGATCTTCGTTTTCTGAATGTTGAGCTTTAAGCCAACTTTTTCACTCTCCTCTTTCACTTTCATCAAGAGGCAACTGGAATTCCATCACCTCCACTAGCTTTGTTCGTAGTGATGCTTTCTAAGGCCCACTTGACTTCACATTCCAAGATGTCTGGCTCTAGATGAGTGATCACATCATCATGATTATCTGGGTCATGAAGATCTTTTTTGTACAGTTCTTCTGTGTATTCTTGCCACCTCTTCTTAATATCTTCTGCTTCTGTTAGGTCCAGACCATTTCTGTCCTTTATCGAGCCCATCTTCGCATGAAATGTTCCCTTGGTATCTCTAATTTTCTTGAAGAGATCTCTAGTCTTTCCCATTCTATTGTTTTCCTCTATTTCTTTGCATTGATTGCTGAGGAAGGCTTTCTTATCTCTTCTTGCTATTCTTTGGAACTCTGCTTTCAGATGCCTATATCTTTCCTTTTCTCCTTTGCTTTTTGCCTCTCTTCTTTTCACAGCTATTTGTAAGGCCTCCCCAGACAGCCATTTTGTTTTTTTGCATTTCTTTTCCAGGGGTCACTTGAGATGCTGTCTCCCAGGCTTAAGTTCTAAAAATTCCCACCGAATAAAACAGCTCTCAACTTCTAGCTTGTGCATGTCTTATGAGTCGGCAGCCCTCAGTCCCCAGGGAGCTGATTTAAACTCTGTGACCACACCAGCCCCCTTCAGCATTTGCTGAAGTCCAGCCCAGACCTCTTTCCTGAGCTGGACCCGCAAATCTGGTTTTCCGGTCAACATCACCCCTCAGATGCCTCCCTCCAAATCCTATACACCCCCAACCAGCAAACCTACTCTCCCCTCCCGCATCTCCCAGCTCAGCAAACTGAAGTTCCACCGTTTCCGGTGATCAGACCACACATCTTGACCTCCCTGCCCTCACACCCTCACCTAATCCATCAGCAGGTCTCACGCGAAACACAAAAGCCGATTTGGAGTGTGAGGGCTCCCGCCAGGGTCCACTCCATCACTTCTCGGACCTCTGAGTGAGATCCAGGAGGAGAGCAGACCCCCAGCACCTGCAGACCAGCCGGCTGGGACGACCTTGACCTTGCTCCGTGTCTCCATTCAGCCTGTGTCCTTACTGAACAGCCTTCCAGACACCCTTGATCCACGATGGCTTAAAAAATAATCACAACCTGAGAGCTGAGAGTTGTTCTGTTCAGTGGGAATTTTTAGGACCTCAAGCCCAGGAGACACTATCTCAAGTGACACTGAGAGAATTGCTCCTGGGAGACCAGGAGAAGAGTGGGGTTTATAGGATTTTTCAATAAAGGGCAGGGACTCTGAACACCTGAAGTATTTTTGTGAATTAAAGAAAACCAGATATTTCAAGTTGAGGGACTTGGCACTTTTCTATGCGTGGGGCATAGACTCTGGGCTCACCGCAATCATTCCTTTCACATCCACCAATATTCTTTATTTTCACGTCCCGAGTTTCCTTGGGGCTCTCCAGTGGTGGCTACAAATGATGATGACTGTACCATCCTTTGTTTACTAATATGGCAGGAAATATTCCATTTCTCATGGTTAAAACCAGCAGCCAGTAGCAGAGGGAAATTTTTCAAAGCATCTGTAGAAAAATGCATATAGGAGGATAAAGTAAGAATGAGAGTAGGCTTTGTTGCCCAAACGTCGGCCCTCTGAGCACCGATGCTGAATAGAAATCCAGCAACAGAGTTTTGGAGGAAGCGGAAAGAGTGGCTTTACGTCTTTGCCAGGCCTGGAGGGAACACGGCAGGCTAGCACCCTGGAAACTGTGCCCCCTCCCTGGGGAACGGGAGCCGTCTCGCCGTCAGGGTTCATGCTCAGGGGCTGGAGGCAAAGATCAGAGCAGTGACGGTCTTGCATTCCGCCGATGGGTTGGTGGTGAGGTAAGCAGGCGTCGGCCATTAGCCTGCAGGTTCCAGTTGGTCTGGGGTCATCATGCTTGCGGGCAGCCTGCCATGGTTGATAGCTAACTTCTCCCACCTGGAGGGGTTTTCTGTATCAGCCAAACAGCTCACAGATATCCCTAGGCGTATCACTCGAGGGGGAACCGGGACCTTGCCCCAGGGTGCAACAACTGTTGGTTTCCTTGACTGTTTCTCACATTCCCTCCCTTTCCTAAATGGCAGCGGCTTGAGTCTGCCCCTTGGGCCTTAGGGAAGGTCGTGGAGGCTGCGGGAAGCCTATTTCTTATAACCAAAGGAACAGAGGGGGACACAGAAAGTCTTTGTGCCCAGGAGCCCCACCGGGTCCTGCTCGGTATCATTACCAGAGACGGTTCAGCTTAGAATACAGGAGGGCAAGCTCTGGAAGAAGCTGTAGACCTGAACTTCTATATACAGCAAGAATTCCTTTAAAAATGAAGGCAAAGGAAAGCGCTTTTTTTTTCAGACTTCAAAGAGCTGAAAAGATTACTAACCAGCAGACCTGAACATCAAGAAATTTTCAAAGAAATCCTTCAGGCGAGAGGAATGTAGCGTCAGATGGAAATCTAATCTACGTGAAGCAATGACGTGCACCAGAAATGGTATACATGGAGGCAGAAAATATCTCTAAAAAAGAATTGGTCGTTCGAAGTAAAGATTAGAGCAGTATAATGTAAGGTTTATCATGTGATTTAAGTAAAATGTATGACATTGGCACTAAAGCTGAGTGGAGGCGAGAAGAAGGACTGTAAAGCTCTTATGCTACATGAAAAGTAGCCTAACATTACCCGGAGGATATAGAGAAAAATTCAAAATATGCAGTATAAGGCCCAACTTGTCCAGCGAAATAGCAAGACAGAGAATTATAACTAAGAAATAATGGAAGGAAATAGAGTAGATTCAGCAGAAAAAAGAAAAGAAAAGAAAAAGAAGAATAAAGAGCATACGGAACAGATAACTAACGGCAAAACGATAGATTTAAATTCAACCATATCGATAATCACATTAAATGTAAATGATCTAAAAATCTTAATCAGAAGGTAGACATTGTCAGATTACATTAAAAAAGAAAATCAAGACTGAACTATATACTGCATATAAGAAACTTGCTTAAAACATAAGACACTACTACATTAAAAGTGAATGAATGGGAGATAAACCCATGTACTTGTGGTCACCTAATCTAAGAGAAAGAGGCAAGAATATACAATGGAGGAAAGACAGTCTCTTCAATGAGTGGTGCTGGGAAAACTGCACAGCTACATGTAAAAGAGTGAAAGCAGAACATCGTCTAACACCATGCACAAAGATAAACTCAAAGTGGATTAAAGACTTGGAATGTAAGCCCAGTTTTTATAAAACTCTTAGAGGAAAACATAGGCAGGACGCCCTCTGACATAAACCACAGTAGGATCTTTTTTGACCTGTCCTGATGAGGACAGAAGTAACATAAACAAGTAAGATCTAATTAAACTTAAAAACTTTCTCAGAGCAAAGTTAGTTAAAGTGAAGTCGGTCAGTCGTATGGGACTCTTTGTGACCCCGTGGACTGTAGCCCACCAGGCTCCTCCCTCCACGGGATTCTCCAGGCAAGAATACTGGAGTGGGCTGCCATTTCCTTCTCCAGAGGACCTTCCTGACTCAGGGATCGAACCCAGGTCTCCCACATTGCAGGCAGACGCTTTAACCTCTGAGCCACCAGGGAAAGGAAACCATGAATAAGATGAAAAGGCAACCCTTGGAAGAGGAGAAAATATTTGCAAACCAAACAAATGGCACAGGATTAACCTCCAAAAATACAAATGGCTCGTTGGCTCAATATCCAAAAGACAAACAACCCAACCCCCAAATGGGAGGAAGATCTGAACAGACATTTCTCCAAAGAAAGCATTCAGATGGCCAAGAGGCACATGAAAAGATGCTCAACATCACAGATGATTAGAGAAATGAAAATCAAAGCTACAATGAGGTACCACCTCACACCAGTCAGAATGGCTATCACTGAAAAGTCTGTGAACAAATGCTGGAGAGGGTGTGGAGGAAAGGGAACCCTCCTGCACTGCTAGAGAGAACGTACAGTCTCTCTGGAGAAAATAGTCATAGACTGGTACTGGCACAGTCATTATGGAGGACGCCATGGCGGCTCCTTAGAAAACTAAAAACGGGACTGCCACGTGACCCGGCAATTCCACTCCTGGGTATATACCAGAGAAAACCTTCATTCGGAAAGACACATGCACCCTCACGCGCACTGCAGCACTATTTTCAACAGCCAGGATATGGACGCCATCCAGATGTCCATTGACAGAATAGCTAAAGAAGATGCGGTACGCTAAGTAAGAAGGAAATTCAAAAAAAGAGGACATATGTACACGTGTAGCTGATTCACTTTGCTGCACAGCAGAAGCGGACACAGCCCTGCAGAGCAACTATATGCTCCAACAGAAATTAATTCAAAAGAAAGAAGATACGGTGCGTGTATATGGACTATTACTCAGCCACAAAAGGGAACGGAACTGGGCCACTTGTAGAGATGTGGATGGACCTAGAGACTATCATGCAAGTAAGTCAGAAAGAAAAAACACCTAATGCCGTGTATGAACATCTATGTGGAGTCCAGGAAAATGGCATATTCATACTGTTCATGGGGTTCTCAAGGCAAGAATACTGAAGTGGCTTGCCATTCCCTTCTCCAGTGGACCAAGTTCTGTCAGCCCTCTCCACCATGACCCGCCCGCCTTGGGTTGCCCTGCAGGCATGGCTTGGTTTCATTGAGTTAGACAAGGCTGTGGTCCTAGTGTGATTAGATTGACTAGTTTTCTGTGAGTATGGTTTCAGTATGTCTGCCCTCTGATGCCCTCTTGCACCACCTATCATCTTACTTGGGTTTCTCTTACCTTGGGTGTGGGGCATCTCTTCACGGCGGAAAGAGAGACACAGACTTAGGGAACAAACATACGGTCACCAAGAGGGCGAAGGGAGAGGAGCGGGGTGGACTGGGAGGCCGGGA
The DNA here is from genome assembly GCA_006410635.1 of Cephalophus harveyi. Classification (NCBI taxonomy): domain Eukaryota; kingdom Metazoa; phylum Chordata; class Mammalia; order Artiodactyla; family Bovidae; genus Cephalophus; species Cephalophus harveyi. Next base: position 102,752 of record SJYT01078594.1, read on the forward strand.
CTGGCGTATGCACACCGGTGTGTGTGGAAGAGACTGCTAACAAGAGCCGACTGAACAGCTCGGGGAGCTCGACTCGGCGCTCCGCGGCGAACGGGCTGGAAAGGAGTCCAAGAGGGAGCAGATGTCTGCGTGTGCTGGTTCACTTTGCTGTACAGGAGAAAATTGTCCTTTATTAAGCCCATCTTCAACCCACTCCAGTGTTCTTGCCTAGAGAATCCCAGGGATGGGGGAGCCTGGTGGGCTGCCGTCTATGGGGTCGCAGAGTCGGACACGACTGAAGCGACTCAGCAGCAGCAGCAAGCCCATCTTTGCATGAGATATTCCCTTAGTGTCTCTGAGATTCTTGAGGAGATCTCTGGTCTTTCCCATTCTGTTGTTTTCCTCTCTTTCTTTGCGTTGGTCACTGAGGAAGGTTTTCTTATCTCTCCTTGCTATTCTTTGGAACTCTGCATTCAAATGGGTATATCTTTCCTTTTCTCCTTCGCCTTTCGCGTCTCTTCCTTTCTCAGCTATTTGAAAGGCCTCCTCAGACAACCACTGGCCTCCTCGCATTTCTTTTTCTCGGGGATGGCTTTGATCCCTGCCTCCTGTGCAATGTCATGAACCTCCATCCATATTCTTCAGACATTCTGCCTATCGGATCTAATCCCTTGAATCTATCTCTCACTTCCACTGTATAATCGCAGGGGATTTTATTGAGGTCATACCTGAATGGCTTAGTGGGTTTTCCTTACTTTCTTTATTTTAAGTCTGAATTTTGCAATAACGAGCTCATGATCTGAGCCACACTCAGCTGCCAGTCTTGTTTTTGCTGACTGTATGGAGCTTCTCCATCTTCGGCTGCAAAGAATATAATCAATCTGATTTTGGTACTGACTATCTGGAGATGCCCATGTGTAGAGTTGTCTCTTGTGGTGTTGGAAGAGGGTGTTTATCATGACTCCATCTTTGACCCACTGTTATAGAAACCCTCCTCGATCTTTCTTGTGTTGAGATGTAGTTTTTAAAGGTAGAAGTCTCCCTTTGTTTGGCAAAGCAATAGAGCTGGCCTTTCCTGCTTCACCCAAAACTCTGTCTCTGGAATTTGACTCAGCACCAGCACACAGAGCAGGAGCTTCCAGTGACATTAGAAAGGAAGACATTTCTCAAGTCAAAGTGTCAGCCGCTCAGTTGTGCCCAGCTCTTTGTGACTGTAGCCGGCCCGGCTCCTCTGACCACGGAATTCTCCAGGCAAGAATCCTGGAGTGGATAGCCATTCTCTTCTTTCAGACTTTCAGATTAAGTTGAAACAACCAAATTGATGTTACTCACAGAAGACACATGTGAAAAGAAAGTTATAGATTGGTTGGAACTGCTTTTGAATACAAATAACAGAAACAGCAATGAACAGTAGTTAACAAAGTAGATTTATTTTTCTTGTAAAAGTCTCGATGTGGCTGCTGGGGTTGGAAAAGAACCTGAACAAGAATATATATATATATACACACACACATATAAAACTAAATTATTTGCTGTACACTTGAAGCGAACACAACATTGAAAATTAACTACAGTTCAATTTTTTTAAGAAAATAAGAGAAAAAGAAAAACATGTTAAATTTAAAATAGGTGGAAGAAAAGAAGTAAGGGGGAAAAAGAGTAGAAATCTATGAAGTATGAAACAGAAAATTAATGAAATGCAAGCTGATATTTTTTAGAGGATCAAAAAAATTGATAAAACTCATTCTAGACAGATTGATCCAGAAAAGGAGAGAAGACGCAAATCATCAGAATATCTGGAATGAGTGGTGGTTACAAGAGATCCTCCGAAAATGAGAAGAATAATAAGGATGTGGCCTGAAAAACTGGGTTTGCCTCACGGTAGACGTTGAGCCAAAAGGCACAACCAAGCCAACGATCGCGAGAAGAAAGGATTTATTATTCAGAGCAAGTAAGGGGAACACCGGTGGCCTTTCCCAAAGCACTGTCTCCTGCCAGAGTCCAAGGTTTACGTGACTGAAGTCAGGAGGGTCAGAAGAGGTCATCTCCACCCCTTCCGTCCAGTAGGTCTGGCAGCTGAGACTTTAGGCTTATCTTCACCATTGAAACAGAACCGAGCTTTTACAGCTGAATTTTCATCTTTGAGGTTGCTACTTCACTTGCCAGACTACCGTTTCTTCTTTTGTTCCCATTAGATCATTATTCCTGAGCCCCGTTCAAGGGTAAGCCTTGTGGCCAGGCTTAGGCCCCCCAGAATGGATGCTCTTACCTCAAAAAGGATAGAATGAACAACTTATGCCGATGCATTCAACCACTAACCTAAGATGTGCAGATGACACCATCTTACTGGCAGAAAGTAAAGAGGAACCAAAGAGCCTCTTGATGAAGGTGTAAGAGGAGAGTGAAAAGGCTGGCTTAAAACTCAACATTCAGAAAACTAAGATCAAAAAGAAAAAAAAAACTAAGATTATGGCATCTGTTCCCATCTCTTCATGGGACATAGATGGGGAAAATGGAAACAGTGACAGACTATTTTCTTGGGCTCCAAAATCACTGTGGATGGTAATTGCAGCCATGAAATTAAAAGATGTTTGCTTTTTGGAAGAAAAGCTAGGACAAACCTAGACAGTTTATTAAAAAGCAGAGATATCACTTTGCCAACAAAGGTCCATCTAGTTAAAGCTATTATATTTCCTTTCGCCACATACAAATATGAGAGCTGGACCATAAAGAAGGCTGAGTGCCAAAGAATTGATGCTTTCAAATTGTGGTGCTAGAGAAGACTCTTGAGAGTCCCCTGGACTGCAAGGAGATCCAACCAGTGAATCCTAAAGGAAATCAACCCTGAATGTTCACTGGAATAACGGATGCTGAAACTGAAGTCACAGAATTGGGTCACCTGATATGAAGAGCCGACTCATTGGAAAAGACTCTGATGTTGGGAAAGATTGAGGGCAAGAGATGGTTGGATAGCAACATCGACTCAGTGGACATAAGTTTGAGCAAACTCTGGGAGATAGTGAAGGACAGGGAAGCCTGGAGGGCTGCAGTCCCTGGGGTCACAATGAGTCAGTTGTGACTGAGCAATTGAACAACCAGCGATTCAACTGCTAAGATGAAATGAAAGAACCACCAGAGCTCGTGGAGAGAGGTACACATGGGAAGTTCCCCAGTGGTCAGTGGCTAAGACTCCTGTATCCCTGGTCAGGGAACTGGACCCCATATGCTGCAACTAAATGATCTCAAATGTCACAACTAAGACCCAGCACAGTCAAATAAATTAAATAAAGATTAAACAAAAAAAAAAAAAAAGAGAGAGAGAGAGACAGACAGACAGACAGATATGCCTCCTGGCCCCATATCTGTCAAAGAAATTGAGACTATAGTTTAAAGCCTTCCCTCAAAGAAAATTCGAGGACCAGATGTCTTCACTGCTGGACCCTAGCAAACATTAAAAGAAGAAGTAATACTAATTCGACACCAACAGTTCCAGGAAACTGACGAGAAGACAGCCAGCAGTTCCTGGTTCATCCTCGGAGGCCAGCGCTGCCCTGACGCCACAACCCGGCAAGCGTATTAGAAGAAACAAACAACAGCCGGTGATCACGAGGGCAAGGGCCCTCAACAGAAGGTTAGCAAGCCAAATTCCAGAATTCATAAAAGGGCACTGTATTATGACCAAGTGGGGTTCACCCCAGGAATGCCAGGCAGCTTGGACATTTGAAAACCAGTGGGCTGGATTCACCATGTTAACAGACCAACAGGAAAAACCATGCAATTCTCCAGAAGTGCACAAAAAGCATTTCACAAAATCAAACTTCCATGCACGAGGAAAGCTTCCCCAAAACAGAAGAAAAGGGAACTTCCACCACAAAATTGTGGAATTCCCATAAAAGGCATCTGTGGAAAACTCTCAAGGAATTCCCTGGTGGTCCAGTGGTCAGGACTCAGCGCTTTCACCGTGGTGGCCCAGGTTCAATACCTCACCCAGGAAGTAAGACCCCGCAAGTCCCAAGGCCCCAAAACAGCAGCAACAAAAATGTGCAGCTAGCCTCATCCTTGGGGGATTTCTACAAAGATGCTCATGTCTTCCCCTGATTGAGTCAGCTTTATTTCCTTTCTGAGTCGGACATGACTGAGCGACGGAACTGAACTGAGCCTCATCCGTAGTGTGCAAAGCTGAATGCTTCCTCCTGGGGTCAGGAGGAGGGTGAGGCTAGCCGCACACACCACCGCTGATCCATGCGGCCGGGGCTTCAGCTGGTGAGGTGAGGGAGAGGAGATCTGCATTCAGATCGGAAAGGAAATAAAGCTGGCTTTATCAGGGGAAGACATGAGCATCTTTGTAGAAATCCTACAAAAGCGACGAGGACTAATGTGAGAATTGAGCAGGATCTTAGGACAGAAAGTCACTAGGCAAAGACCAGCTGTGTCTCTGTTGCCAAGAGCGTGGCCTCTCTGCACACCACTGTTGCCTTGTTGAGGCTCTCAGTCCTGTCCGACTCCTTGCGATCTCACGGACTGCAGCAAGCCAGGCTTCCCTGTCCTTCACCACCTCCCAGAGTCTGCTTGAACTCATGTCCATTGAGTCGGGGATGCCATCCAACCATCTCATCCTCTGTCGTCTCCTTCTCCACCTGCCCTCAATCTTTCCAATGAGTCAGCTCTTCACACCAGGTGGCCAAAGTATTGAAGCTTCAGCTTCAGCATCAGTCCTTCCAACGAACATTCAGGGTTGGTTTCCTTTAGGATTGACTGATTTGACCTCCTTGCAGTCCAAGGGACTCTCAAGAGTCTTCTCCAGCTTCACAGTTTGAAAGCATCAATTCTTTGGCACTCAGCCTTTTCTATGGTCCAACTCTCATATCCATATGTACTAGAAAAACCATAGCTTGGCTGTATGGACTTTTGTCGGCAAATTGATGTCTCTGCTGTTTTTGCTGTCTAGCTTTTTCCTAGCTTTCCTTCCAAGGAGCAGGCATCTTTTAATTTCAGGGCTGCATTCAGGGCTTCCCTGGTGGCTCAGAGGTTAAAGCGTCTGCCTCCAATGCGGGAGACCTGGGTTCAATCCCTGGGTCGGGAAGATCCCCTGGAGAAGGAAATGGTAACCCACTCCAGTATTCTTGCCTGGAGAATCCTATGGACCGAGAAGGCTGGTAGGCTACAGTCCATGGGGTCGCAAAGAGTCGGACACGACTGAGCGACTTCACCCACCCCTTCATCATCTGCAGTGATTTTGGAGCCCTGGAAAGTAAAATCTGTCACTGTTTCCCCTTTCTCTCTATCTATTGGCCATGAAGTGGTCTGTGCACTGGTGCCGAATCAAATCCTAGAGACAGAGTTTTGGATGAAGTAGAGAAGGATAGCTTTATTGCTTTGCAATAGAAAGGGAGACACACCAGGCTTCTGCCTTGAAGGACTATGTCTCAACCCTAGAGAACTTGGTGAGGGTTTTTATAACAGTGGGTCAAAGGTGGGGTCTAAAAGGTGGGGTCAGGGTGGGAACTGGGCTTGCACTCTCCTGTGACTGCAGCCATGAAATTAAAAGCCGTTTGCTCCTTGGAAGAAAAGCTACGACAAACCTAGACAGAGTAAAAAGCAGAGACATCTCTTTGCTGACAAAGGTCTGTACAGTGAAAGCTATGGATTTTACAGTAGTCATGTTTGGATGTGAGTTGGACCATAAAGAAGGCTGAGCCCCGAAGAATTCATGCTCTCTATTTGTGGTGCTAGCAAAGATTCTTGAGAGCCCTTGGACTGCGAGGAGATCAAACCAGTCAATCCTGAAGGAAATCAACCCTGAATACTCACTGGAAAGGCTGATGCTGAAGCTGAAGCTCTCATACTTTGGCTATCTGATGCAAAGAGCTGACTCATTGGATGAGACAGTTGGATGGCATCACCAACTCGATGGACTGGAGTCTGAGCAAACCCTGGTAGATAGTGAAGGACAGGGAAGCGTGCAGTCCATGTCAAAGAGTCAGACACGACTCAGCAACTGAACAAATCCTCTCTTCTCAGGTGGTCAGCCTCCTAATCTTGATGACCTTCTCTCCTCCCTTTTATCTCACATCAGTTGGTTTCACGGTTGCTCCTCCCTCAAATAGCAACTGTTCACATCTGCACTTTGAACTCAGGGAAAGTAGGTCATGGAGACTGGAGTCTTGCCTACAAGAACTGGGGGGACAGAAAGGCCTCTCTGCCTGGGAGCCCCCGGGGCCCCTTTCAGATTCATTTCCACTCGCTAACAATGAGCACTTGGAAATCAAAGGGGTTTGGCTGGTTTTTTGTTTCGTTTTATTTTTGGCTGCCCCACAGGGCACACGGGGTCTTAGTTCCCCAATCAGGGACTGAAACTCTGCCCCCTGCATTGGAAGGGCAGGACACTGGACCCCAGGGAAGCCCCAAAACGGAAGTTTCAGAATGCCGTGCACAAGAGAAAGCAAACAGCAAATATTTAGATTATAATTTGACTAAAGAGGACCAAGACCTGAACTCTGAAACTATAAAGTATTTAAGAGAAATTATAAAATGAACAGAGATATACAGTATTCATGGATAGGGAAAAAAGGCAAGTGGAATAAGTGTTGTTCCCCAAATGTTCTACAGATTCAACCCAATCTGAGTCAAAACTCCAGGAGAATATTGTTTGTAGAAATTGACAAGCTGATTCCAAAATTTATATGAAAATGCAAAGGACATAAGATGACTAAAATAAGTCTGAAAAAGAACACTGATGAACAGCTCATCCTGCCCAATTTATTATAAAACTTCAGTAAAGGCCAAACGTGTGGCATTGGTATAAAAAGAGACACATACGTAGATGGATCGGATTAATGTCCAAAACCAAACCAGGTACACGTGGCTGACAAGGCCGTTCAACAGAGAAGGGGTTGTACACCTTTTAAATAAAAGGTGTTGGAACAACTAGGTCGCCATAAGATAGACAACAAAACTTACCTCACATTGTAAACGAGAAATAATTCGTGGGCCTAATAAGGGACAGAAAGCAGTAAAAGCTGTGGGAAAACAGCATGGGCGAAAATCTTACTGACCTCAAGGTCAGCAAAGATTTATTAAATAAAACATGTTAAAAACAGCATAAGAGGAACAAACCCCAATAAAATTGACATTAATTTTTTTAAACTTCTCTTTGAAAGACACTGTTCAAGAATTGAAAAGACAAGCCATAGGCATGGGGAAAAAAAAAAATACTTACAATGCATATTTTTTTTTTTTCAAAAACACAAAGACTTGTGTCCAGAATATATAAAGAAGTCTTTCTGTTCAATAATAAGACCACCCACTAGGAAAACAGGGCAGAGATGTGAGTGAACACTTTACAAAGAAGAAATGGTCGATGAGCACTTGTTAAAAGATGCCCTAGTTACTAAGTCACCATGGAAATATCATCTGGAACCACAGGAGAGACCACCAAACACCTATTTGAACAGTTAAGGTGAAGGCTGCCCACCGCAAAAAGGGCTGGTGAGGCTGTGGGACCACGGAAGCCCTCGAGCACGGCCGGGGTCGCGGAGCATGAAATGAGCACTTTGTAAACACCGTTTGAAGACTTCTTTAAAAATTACCCACTCTTAGCATATGACACAGCCATCCCACTCCTGGATATTTACTCAGGACCAAAAGCAGGCATGCCCACAAACGCCTGTACACAAACGTCCCAGCAGCTTCAGGTGACGCGGTCCTAAGCTGGAATCCATGAAGTGTCCGCCAACACTTTCCCGGAAGGACAGCAGCTTCAGGTGACGCGGTCCTAAGCTGGAATCCACCAAGTGTCCGCCAACACTCTCCCGGAAGGACAGCAACGTGTTATAGGAGCTACTCATGCTCAGTTGCTTCAGTCCTGCCCGACTCTTTGCACCCCTGAGGACTGAACCCCTCGGTGCTCCTCTGTCCATGGGAGTCTCCAGGCAAGAGTACTGGAGTGAGTTGCCACTTCCTTCTCCAGGGGACCCCCCAACCCAGGGACTGAACCCACACCACTTATGTCGCCTGCATTGGCAGGCAGGTTCTTTGCCACTAGCGATCCCTGGGGATCCCCTATTACAGCAGAGTACCTGTCAGCAAAAAGCAGGCCCCCTCCCGCACCGTCGGTGGGAACGGGAGCTGGTGCAGTCACTGCGGGAAAGTACAGATGCTCTGCAAAAAACTAAAAATGGGATATGTGGTCAGCAATCCCACTCCTGGTGGTGGACATGGACAAAATGCTTATCTGAAAAGATGTATGTTCACACCCCAGTGTTCACGGCAGCACTGCTCATAATAGCCAAGACTCAGAGACAACCTAAACGAACACCAGCCAAAGCACATGCCCAGGATATGCGATCTAAAATGGGACATGTGGTCAGCAGTCCCACTCCTGGTGGTGGACGTGGACAAAATGCTTATCTGAAAAGATATATGTTCACACCCCAGTGTTCACGGCAGCACTGCTCATAATAGCCAAGACTCAGAGACAACCTAAACGAACATCAGCCAAAGCCTGTGCCCAGGATATGTGATCTGTGCACCACGGAGCACCACTCAGACACAAAAGAGAGTGAAATAACGCCATCCGCAGCCACATGGACACGACTAGGGATTGTCATACTGAGCAAAGCAAGTGAGAAAGAGAAAGACAAAAACATGATCTATTAAATACGATATGTGGCAAGTATATAATGTATGATATCACAAATGTGGAACCTAAAAAAAGGATACAAACGAGCGTATTCCCAGGACAGAAACAGACTCACAGACACAGAAGGCAGACTGGGGGCTACCAAAGGGAAGAGGGTGGGGAGAGGCTCACTGGGGTCCGTGTTAAAGCGCGCACACCGCTGTGCGCAAAGCAGGCAACCAGCAGAGACCTGCCCCCAGCACAGGGCGCTACCCCCGCATCTCGCAGTGATCGGTGACGGAAAAGAATCCACGTGACCGAAGCCCTTTGCTGTGCCCTTGAGACTGAGACAGCATTGGAGATCAAAGATAGGCCAGGAAAAATGCTTAGAAACTAATGAGATCGATCGTGGTGGCAGAACAACGCTCCCCAGAGACGCCCGCACGCTAACCCACGGAGCCTGTGACACGCCCAGTCACAGAGGGGAACTGAGGTTGCTGGGCAGTTGACCTCAAAATGGGGGATTATCTGGATTACTCAAGTGAGCAATGTGATCACGAGGGGCTTAGAAGTGGTCGAGGGAGGGAAGACGGAAATGGGGGGACGTGTGACTGCCTGACTGCCACGGGCTGGGGACTGGCCGCCACCGAGGGTGGCTTTGGGGGGGAGGTGGGCCACCAGCCAAGGAATGGCGGCCCCCGGCAGCTGCAAGTGCCAGAATCCAGGTTTTCTCTTGGAGTCCCCGGAGGGAGCTTGGTCCTGTGACCCCTAGATTCAGGCCTGGTGAAACCCGATTCAGACCTCTGGCCTCCAGATCCGCAAAATCCAGACCTGGGTGTTTCAGGCCGCTCGGCACGCGGGGCTTCGGTGCGGCAGCAGCAGGAACCTCCTTCCCTGACGGAGGCGGGCGGGCAGCTGAATCTCCAAGTGATGAAGCGGAACAAGAGGGAGCAGAGGAAGGGTCCCGAGCTGATCCCGGCCCCGCCGCCTCTGGGACAGGAGCGCGTCTGCAGGGCCGGGAGGCTAGGCCACCCCGGGGAGGCCTGGAGCCAGCAGGGCTGGAGGGGAGAGGGGACTCGGGCGGTGGAACGCTCGTGCTGGGTCACACCTGACCCGAGGCGGCCCGCAGAGCAGCCGCGGAGGGAGACGCTCAGGTGTGCGCCTTGAAGACGTGGTTTGGGGCAGGACCAGAGACAGAGATGAAGAGAGCAGGCTTGTGCACACAGGAGAGACGGAGACGGCGGCTGGGCTGAGGGGCAGGGCTGACGCACGGGCAGCCCCGTGAGGGAGACAGCCGGCC
>SJYT01078594.1:120437-148977 GCA_006410635.1 Cephalophus harveyi
ACACACACACACACACGTCCCCTATGATAACATCTGGCATTACTGATACATTTGCTAAAATTGATGAGCCAGTGTGCGCGTTTGTGTTAGTCACTTAGTCGTGTCTAACTCTTTGCGACCTCATGGACTGTAGCCCGCCAGGCTCCTCTGTCCATGGAATTCTCCAGGCAAGAATACTGGAGTGGGTTGCCATTTCCTTCTTCAGAGCCAATACTGATACACGTTTATCAGCCAGCGTCCATAGTTGACATTAAGGTTCATTCCTTGAGCTGTACATTCTGTGGGTTTTGAGAAATCCAGTGTGTCCCATGTCCATCCTTAAACCATCAGCAGCGTCCTTCACCTGCCCACACAAGGGCTGTGCTGAGTCTACCCGGGGATCGTCCTCCCCTCCCCCAGCCCCAAATCGCCGATTCTTCTACTGTCTCGGTGGCCTCGCCTTTTCCACGATGCCACACGGTTGGAACCGCACAGACCGTGGCCTTTTCAGATTGGCTTCTTTCCCTCACAAATGTGCGTCTATGTGTGTCTTTTCATGGCTTGATAGCTCATTTCTCTTTAGCGCTGAATGATATTCCACTGGACGTGAGCTTGGGCAGACTCCAGGAGATGGGGAGGGACAGGGAGGCCTGGAGTGCTGCAGGCCACGGGGCCGCAGAGTCGGATGGGTCTTGGCTGCTGCGCAACAGCAACAACGAAGTCCCCTTGTCTGACGGACCACAGAGTATTTTTCCATCCACCTGCTGAAGGGCATCTTAGTGGCTCCCAGACTTGGCAATTAAGCAGAACGCAGCTATAAACTTTCACGGGCAGGTTTTTGCGTAGATTCAAGTTTTCACCTCCTTTGTGTATGTTCCAAGGAGCACGGCTGCTGGATCGTGTGCTAAGAGTAGGTTTGGTTTTGTAAGAAACCGCTAAACTCTCTTCCAAAGCCGCGGGCCATCTGCATCCCCACCGGGACGGGGGTCAGCTCCTGCTGCCCCGTGCCCTCACCAGCACTTGGTGTTGTAAGGGTCTGGCTGCTCCTGATGGCGTGCAGAGGCACCTGGCTGTGGGTCTCCAGCCACTTCCCTGCAGACCCTAATGTCTCTCCATGGACTTCCCTAGTCTCTGGACTTCTCACTTGCTAAGGCATCTGTTCTTGTTCGCTTGTTGATTGTTGGGCTGTAAGAGTTTTCACGTATTTGGGGCGCTTCCCTGGTGGTCCCGTGGCTAAGATTCTATTTTCCCGGTGCAGGGGCCCAGGCTCACCTCCTCGTCAGGGGACTAGATCCCACACGCCACAGCTAAAGATCTTGCAGGCTGAAACTAAGATACAGCACAGCCCAACAACAGCTGATAATTTTTTTTTTTTAAAGAAGAGTTTTCGTGTATTTTGGACGTCAGAGGCCTGTTTCTTATCTATGGCTTCTCTTCTTGTTCTCCTAATTCTGTCTTTCTCTTTCACAGATTTGGTGGGTTTCATGCATTTCTATTTAAACCACAAATCTGTGTGGGTTTCAAGGTCACGGAGGTAGCCTCCTTGTCTTATTCCCCTGGTAAGTTTACCTAACTGACCTAAGGGCTTCCCAGGTCACGCAGTGCTGAAGAACCCGCTTGCCAACACAGGACACACAAGAGACTCAGGTTTGATCCCTGGGTCGGGAAGATTCCCTGGAGAAGGAAATGGCAACCTGCTCCAGTATTCTTGCTTGGAAAATCTCATGGACAGAGGAGCCTGTCCGGCTACAGTCCCTGGTGTTGCAGAGTCAGACATGATCGAGTGACCAAGTACAACAGCATTACTGACCCGGGAATTTGCCACGTGGCACTGAGAGCTGTGAGTGGTGCCTCCCGTGATGCCGGGAAAGACCAAGGGCAGGAGGAAAAGGGGCGACAGAAGATGAGATGGCTGGACGGCATCACCGACTCAATGGACAGGAGTTTGAGCAAACTCTGGAAGATGGGGAAGGACAGGGGGGCCTGGCGTGCTGCAGCCCGTGGGGTCGCAAAGAGTCGGACGCGACTGAGTGATGGAGCAACGGGAGCCGCCCCCTGCTCCTCCGTGCAAGGCTCTCCGGCTCCCGCGTCCAGCCGCCTGTCCTTCTGCATCGACGCGCACTGCCTCGCCAGCAGTCTTGACAAGCGCGGCTCTCTCTTCACTGACACTGCTCTCCTCCAGGCCACGCCGCGGAGCCCCGTGGTCACTGCTGAGTCCCCGCCCCGCCTGGTCCGTCGTCAGCACCCCCACCGCGCTTCATTTGGCGTCCAGGCCCCCCTCTTGCTCCCCGCTGCTCCCACTGTCTCCCTGGCTGGTGCCCCCTCGATTCTCTGGCCTCATGCAGCCTGGACCCCTCGGGGCTGGGCTGTCTGTACTTTGCTGGCAGTCACGTCTGACCTTCCTGCTCAGAAACTGCTGAGCGCTGATGACTCAAGCTTCTGTCTCAGCCTGGGCCTCTTCCCTCAACCCCAACACCCCTCAGCGGTGCCGCTGCCCGTCCCCAGGGCAACATGCTCCCAGCATGACAAACGTCCCCAGGGCAACATGCTCCCAGCATGACAAACCTCCCCAACGGATGGAGCTCCTGGGCTCCCTCCCCGGTCCCTCCTCCTGCTTCTGACCCACCTCAGTAGGTAACAGGCCATCCTTTCGGCCAGTCTGGGCACATGTGAGTCAGTGTTAAGACCTCCGCTGCCCACCATTTTCCCAATCCAAGAGGAAATCCTACAGCCACCCCTCCCACATCAAAAGTCCTTCCAGAGCCCACTGCCTGGTCCAGGCCTTCCAGGACCTTCCAGGCCTTCCAGAGCCCACTGCCTGGTCCAGGCCAGCCCAGCCTCCACAGCCGGATGGCAGCCCCAGCCTCCCAGCTGGCCTGCTGCCGCCCCCCTGCAGGGCCGCTCCGCTCTGACCCCTGACCTCGTCTCCCCTGCCCCCCAGCCCCGCCTGGGCTCAGCTGAGTGAACAGGCTCCCTCGAGGCTTCCCTGATTGCAACACCCCTTCCTGTCACCCGAGGCCCCTCCCGTGCCCCCACCTTCCCCACAGCCTTCTCCCTCCAGTGACCCGTGTGAGCGCCCCTATCGTGGGTCACCTGCGTCCCCTGCCTGGAGGATAAACGCCACAGGGCAGGAAGCCGGTTTCCTTCCCTTCACTTCACAGCACCCAGAGCTTGTCCGCACAAGGCGGGTGCTCCCTGATCACGTATGGGGGCGAAGCGGACACACAGGGCCCCAGAGGGACGGACCTATGAGACGCCAAGGGGAGGTTAAGGGGAGGGGACCTTAACCTCGACCCTCACCTCGGGTAGACCCCCATCACACACACACACATGCAGACACGTGCGCGCGCACATACATGTACACACACACACACACACACATGCACACACACATGTCTGGGCCAGGGCTCTCCCTCCCGGAGCACCAAGGGCTGGGCTGGGACCAGTACAGAGAGCTCTCTGCCTGTAATAAATGGACAAGCAACCTCTCTGCAGGAGTAGAGGCCTCTCCACCCTTTCGGCCGGCCACCGGAGGGTCCCTTCTCAGAGGTCCCCTGCCACGCTCAGGGGAAAGTCAAGGGTGTCAGCTTGCCTCCCACGAGCTCCAGCTCAGGACAGTCACAGCTGGATGCCAGATCAAGCCCGTGGCCCCTCCAACAGTTCACACTGCCTCATGCCCAGAACCCCCAGGGGCCTTGTAAATGTCTCTGAAGAAGGAGATGATGCTCTAACTGTGTTTTCTTAGAGACCGGCCTCTGAGCACCACCGTTACAGATATCATGTCCCCACTGAGCATCAGGATCAGGAATGGTGACCAGGAGACACCAGCTGGGACTACCTTCCACCAAGTGCCAGAGTCCAGCCCAGCTAGGGCCTCGGCGACCACTCCAACACCAGGGCCGGGTAACGAGCGGCGCCCGGGTCCCAGGTCTCGGCTTGTGTGGGGGAGGGGGTCTTGGCCCCCAGGGGGCGGGGTCAGGTTCAAGGGCAGGATATGAGCCTGCTTGGCCCCTGGCTTTACTCCTTCAGAACCACATCAGGGGAACCCAGCAAACATTTGTGAAATGGCTAGGAGAGGAGGCAGGGCAAAGCAAGGGTCACTCATCCGTGGACATCAGGCTGACCAGCATGGGGGGGTGATGGTGGTCAAGGTCAGGGTCCTGGTTTATTTGGTAGTTACAGAAAAGAAAGGAATTCCAACCTTGCCTCTGTAAGCCACAGAACCTCGGCTTGACCCCCTTTTGGCGGGGAACTGGGAGAAGCACTCAAGAAAAAGTGTCCCTGGGTGAGTCCCCCCTGTGAAGATTTCCCCCGTTCACATCCTGCTCAAATGTCACCTCCTCCAAGAGGCCTGGCCCCTGTGAACTACAGATTGGCACTTGCCATCTGCCTCAAGGGTTAAGTATGTAGTGCTGCAGCTGCTGACCTCCAACACCCCCCCAAAGGGAGTCCAAGGTGAAGAAGAGAGACAGGGCACCTGGTGCTCAGGGGGAAAACTGGCGGGACAGGTCTCCAGAGTTAGAGGCCTTCAGGAACTGATTTTACGAGCCCAATTCTTGCATCTCCTCACACCTAGAAAAGCATTAACACCCTTCATGGGGACACCTGTTCCTCGTGACTAGCAAAGCTTCACAAGACTAGTAGAATCCTTCTGGGAAAATATATGCTTGACTCCTTCACCAAATTCACATGTGCTGACCCTCCCCCCTCTTCTTTGAGCAGTTTCTCAGAGCTATCTGAGGCGCTATCTCCTGGGCTGCAATCCTCATTTTGCCCCCAAGTAGAACTTAAATCGCCACTCACACATCGTGCATTTTTAAAGTCGACAGTTCATGGTGACTGACAAAGTTACCCAGAGTAGACTGGAGCCTTGGTATACGACCAGAGGCCTCTTATACCTGTCCGCCTCCTTGGAGAGTCCAGACAAATCTGGGTAGGTGAACAGTGAAGTCTGGCAGGCTGCAGTCACTGGGGTCCCAAAGAGTTGGAACAACTCCTGGTTCTCGGATCTCCCGTGTTGGGTGATAATCCTGAGTTTTATTTGGTGGTGGAACAGGTACCTGCCCCCTTCCAGCTGAAAGATCCTGGCAGAGGGGTGGGGTGCACAGATGCTGGTTGACCCAAACCAGGGCACACTCACATCAGGTCTGGATACTGGGAGGGGCTCTGTTGAAAGATACCAGGGTTTGCTCAGTTGTAGGAGACTTGAGTGGTCTTGGCTGAAGTGGTTAGGTAAGAGGCTGATCTGACACTTTTCCTCAATAGAAAAGCTACCTTCATAGAATTTGTCAGGATAAAAGTGAAGATATTTATTACATGAGAGCTTTGCTCCAAAGGAAAGGGACAACTTTCACGCTGTGCAATTTTTCAAGTCGACACCCCCGTATCAGTCACTTCCCGGCATATTCTCCTGCTGAATTTCTTTCTTCACGTGACCTTCTCTGAAATGACCTGTCCGAATTCCTTTCCTTGGTAACACCCACCCACTCCTTTGGCTGAGACCCAGGGTGGAGGATGGAGCTGATCCTCCCCTTAGTCAGCAGGATCTCAGCTCCCAGGCTGAGGGGTCACTGAGGCCTGGCAGGGCTGTGCATTAGCCAGACCGAGGGACTCGTTCTCCGACCCCAGAAGCTGGTAAAAACTGATCCCAAATGGCTGAACTGTGACCTGCTGTCCCCTCCCCGCCGACACACACACACACTCCATGGCAGCCTTTGAGATTTGCCACGAGGTTGGGATGGTGCCAATTGACAGGAGGAGAGCCCAGGGTTACCAGGGCCGCGCCAGGCCAGGCGCTGCTCTGGGCGCGGTGCTGGGGCTGGGAGGGCTGTGGGCCACTGGAGAATGAGGGCGGCTGGAGCCTCCAGAGAGAACACCTGGGAGACTCCCAGGGCGAAGGAAGAGCTGGGGACAAGGGCGCCCAGGAGGGGAGCAGGTGGAGCGGGGAGCCAGCCGCGCGCCCGAGGCGGGGAAGGAGCCACGGCTCCGGGAGCCTCGCCTGGCTGAGGGGTCCAGCGGGGCCAGGCCCGGTCCCCTTCTGCCCCGACCGGGTCGTGGCCATTCTCCGGCACGTGGCCCGAGGGGGTACAGGCGCACAGCGTGCCGGAGCAGACGCAGCAAGCTCCGAGGCGCGGTGGCCCCGCCCCGCGCCGGCCCGGCCCCGCCCCTCACCGCTCGGGCCCGGCCCCGCGCCGGCCCGGCCCCGCCCCCCGGCGCCGGCCGCAGCCCACGTGACCAGCCCCGGTGCAAACAAGCGGGTCAGCTGACGCGGCCCAACTGCGCCGTCATCCCGGCTATAAGCGCGCGACCTCCCGGGCTCTCCGCTTCGACCGGGCCGCCGCCGCCATGCAGACGCCCAGCCTGCTGCCGCTGCTCCTCGCCCTGGGGCTGCTGGCCGCGCCCGCCGCCGCGGTCATCAGGTGAGCCGCGCAGCTCGCGCGCCCCGCGGACGCCCGCGCGCGCGGTGCCCGGGCCGGGGCGCAGCTGGGCCGCCCCCGGGGCCCCCTGTGGGGCCCACCCGCGGGCGGGCGGGGGAGCTCTGCAGGTGCGGGGCCCGCCCGGGGCTCCGCGCGTCCTCTCCTCCCTGCCGTCATGGGGTGGGACCGGAGACAGCAGGAGGGCTGTGGCGAGTCGGCTCAGCTTCCCCAGGACAGGTAGGGTGGGAGCCTGTGCTCAGGGGCCCGCACTCGGCTGGAAGACGGGAGACCCAGAGGCAGGCCCAGGAGGCCCCTGAGCTTGGGTGAGTCCTTTTTGCGCCTGGGGTCTCCCTTCCCAGCTGAGAACTGGGCCCGGCCTCATCCCGGTCTGTTCGGCCTATGAGATCTTCCCACAGGCCCTGGGCCAGTTGGAGGACCCTCTGGACACCAGGAGGCCCACGGGGTCGAGAGGGAGTCAGCCTAAGGATGGATCTAGGGGAGTGGCCCAGCCAGCACCAGGCCCTGGGCGGCTTCCCCCACTGCCGGGCGGGGGCTCTGCCCCACCGACACCTGCTGCCTCAGTAAAGACCACGCCCTCCCCAGGCTTGGGGGGCCCCACTGGATCAGCCCCGCGCCGGCCCGGCCCCGCCCCCCGGCGCCGGCCGCAGCCCACGTGACCAGCCCCGGTGCAAACAAGCGGGTCAGCTGACGCGGCCCAACTGCGCCGTCATCCCGGCTATAAGCGCGCGACCTCCCGGGCTCTCCGCTTCGACCGGGCCGCCGCCGCCATGCAGACGCCCAGCCTGCTGCCGCTGCTCCTCGCCCTGGGGCTGCTGGCCGCGCCCGCCGCCGCGGTCATCAGGTGAGCCGCGCAGCTCGCGCGCCCCGCGGACGCCCGCGCGCGCGGTGCCCGGGCCGGGGCGCAGCTGGGCCGCCCCCGGGGCCCCACGGGCCCACCCGCGGGCGGGCGGGGGAGCTCTGCAGGTGCGGGGCCCGCCCGGGGCTCCGCGCGTCCTCTCCTCCCTGCCGTCATGGGGTGGGACCGGAGACAGCAGGAGGGCTGTGGCGAGTCGGCTCAGCTTCCCCAGGACAGGTAGGGTGGGAGCCTGTGCTCAGGGGCCCGCACTCGGCTGGAAGACGGGAGACCCAGAGGCAGGCCCAGGAGGCCCCTGAGCTTGGGTGAGTCCTTTTTGCGCCTGGGGTCTCCCTTCCCAGCTGAGAACTGGGCCCGGCCTCATCCCGGTCTGTTCGGCCTATGAGATCTTCCCACAGGCCCTGGGCCAGTTGGAGGACCCTCTGGACACCAGGAGGCCCACGGGGTCGAGAGGGAGTCAGCCTAAGGATGGATCTAGGGGAGTGGCCCAGCCAGCACCAGGCCCTGGGCGGCTTCCCCCACTGCCGGGCGGGGGCTCTGCCCCACCGACACCTGCTGCCTCAGTAAAGACCACGCCCTCCCCAGGCTTGGGGGGCCCCACTGGATCCAGCGAGGCCGAGGACTGTCAGGCTGGTCCAGGGCTGTGCCATGCTGCGTCAGCGAGACAGAGGGTCCCCCCACCCTCCGGGCCTCGCCAGGCCCAGCAGGAGAGGGGTGCGGAGGGCCCACCCTCCTCTGCCCTGCCCCCACCCTTGCCCAGGCCTGCAGCCTCAGTGCTGGGCCTGGGCCGGCATTCTTCCAGCTCTGCCGTGGGCCTTTGCCTGTGGGCAGGTGGGTGGGGTCTCGGGGCTGCCGCAGACTTGAGCCTTGCCGAAGGGCTGGCTTGTGTGGGCCCCTGCGTAGGCTGTGGCCTAGGGGCAAGGAGCCCTAGCTGGAGCAGTTGTGGGGAGCAGCTGCAGGCCTGAACCTGCCCTGGCCTCACCCCCAGGCCTTCCACTGGGGACGCAAGCCTGGAGCCTCTCAGGTTGGGGCAGCTGAACCCGAGCCCCCACACCTTCCTGTCCGGTGGAACTGCTGGCATCTGTCAGGGTGTGGCCCCCTCCCCCGCCCCCAGACAAGAAGCCCAGGCTCTCCCCGCCTGTCCCTTCTTAGGCAAGAGGCGAGGCCCACATCTTCCTGGAGCATGCCCTTGGCCTGCTGGGAGGAGCCACTGTGACCTTGAACTCACAGATCCCCGGGATGGGGAGACGTTTCATCCAGCAGCTCCTCTTGCTCAGGTGGTCTCCTGTGCCGCCTCCTGGGGCAAGTTCAGACCCCTGTGGAGCTGGGGGTGGAGAAGGACCCCTCACGCTGCCCCTGCTGCTGGGCAGACCACCCAGGCTGGCGTGTGTGCTGGGCGGTGGGGCTCCTGGGAAGGGTCCTCCAAGGAGGGGCACCAGGCCCTGCATGGAGTGTGGCCGGCCTAGCAGCCCCCACCTCCAGGCCCCAGGTGTCAACCTTGACCTCCAGCAGCCTGCTTAATGGGGAGAGAGTGACGGGGTTCAGTGTAGCCTGGGGTGTGGACTGGAAGGAAAGAGGGGTCCTGTGAGGGGCCTGGGGGTGGTCAGGAAGAGCTGGCTGCTTGGAGTGGGTGGCCTGGAAGTCCCCTCTGGTGGCCAGAAGGTGGCCCCCCCCGCAAGTCGGATGGGGGAGCTGGGACCATCTCTGTGGTGTCTGGGTGGGGCAAGCCAGGCAGATGGGCCCCCACAGAGGGCTTTGGGCAGACACGATAGCTGACCACTGACCCTGGACCCACTCAGCGTGGGGACGGGAGGCCGCAGCGGTGCATGTTGGAGCCCCCAGTGTCTGGGGGGTTGGGGAGCAGGCCTGCTGGGCCTCCACCTTGGGTGTGGGTGTGGGTGTGGGAGCCTCCCGGCGGGCTGTGCACCAGCCAGCCATGATGAGCCTGACCCCCGTCTTGACAGGATCCCGCTGCACAAGTTCACGTCCATCCGCCGGACCATGTCGGAGACGATGGGCCCCGTGGAACACCTGATCGCCAAGGGCCCCATCTCGAAATATGGCACCGGGGAGCCTGGTGTGAGGCAGGGGCCAATTCCCGAGCTGCTGAAGAACTACATGGACGTGAGTGTGGGGGCCGGGGAGGCAGCCTGGGGCTGGGGGAGTGGGCTGGCTGCCCACAGCGCTGCGGGCAGGAGCTGGCTCTCAGGAAGCCTTCTTGAGCCGGGGTGGGTTTTGGTGGAATCCTCTGTTCTCAGCCTCCAGTGGTTTGCGAGCTTCAGCCGTGTGGGGGTCAGGGCTTCCACCCAGCCACCCTGTGATGGGTGTTTCCACGGCTCCCTCCTGACTGAGGGCTGTGACCCCCCTGGTTCCAGCTCCGGCGCCCCTGCCCGTCCTGGCCCGGGGGCTAGGAGGGTTGGCTGGAGCAGCTGAGCGCCTCCCTGACGTCTGCTTCCCCGCCTGCCACCGAGCATCAGCTCAGAGCCGGGCTGGCATCTTCATCCTGGTGGCCAGCCCCTGCTGTACATGGGGGAGCCGGCCCGGCACGGAGGAGCCCAGAATCAGGCCCGGGCCTCCCCGCGAGGCTGTGAGTGGGGACCGGGGGTCCCTGAGCTCAGTTCAGCTGGGCCCGCCTGCCTGGGCGGCACCCCTGCCCTGGAGCCTCTGTGCCTGTCTTGCCTGTCTTGTTGGAAGGCCTGTGGCAGCCGCAGCCCAGTCCCTGCACCCTACCTTCCTTTTCGGTCAGTGACCAGCCCGTGTGCCCACTGCTCGCAGAGGGGGACACCAGCTCAGAGGTGGAACATTCTGGAACACACAGCAAGCTGGGGCAGGTCACCCTGGGGCTGCTCAGGTGACCTCCTCTCCGCGCCCCCCACTCCCTGAGTCTTGGGAAGCCAGCCCCTCGCTGCCCTCCGGCCTCTGGGCCCCTCAGGTTTAGGGCATGTAGCTGTGCCCTCTGTCCTGCCTGGCTGGAGCCCGGGCCAGGAAGCTGTGGCCTCTTGCAGGCATGTGATCAGGCGGGGGGAAGCCCTGATCTGTGCCAGGAGCTCTGAAGGCAAGGGGGCCAGGGTTTTCCCATGGGGGTGACCCCGAGAGAGCTCAGGGCGATGCTCCCACGTTGTAGAAGAAACACTTGATGCCAGTCACGCTGGGGAGGGGTCGTTGGAAAGGGGTCTCAGTGCCCCAGCCTCTGGCCTTTTCCCAGGGCGGTGCTCCAGGCCCTGGGAGGGGGCCCCCGCGGGGGCAGTGGGCAGGGGTGGGCCGGGCAGCCTGCTGCTCCTGGTCACCTCGCCCCGCGTGCCCCGTCTGGGTCTGACCCTGGGCAAGATGTGTATAAGAGACAGCACGAGTACCACGAGTATGGAGATTTGCTGAGTCATTCTCCGACCCCCCAGCCCCCCCACCACCCCAAGTCTAGACACTTCTGCTGGGTCATGAGTCAGTGGCGGCCGCTGCTTCCGGGAGCCAAGTGGCCGGAGAGAGACGCCCGGAGGAGCTGGAGCCGGAGCCCTGCAGTGACCCGGGGCCCGGCCTCCATCCCTGGGATGGCAGGGCCCAGGGGACCCCAGACTCACAGATGCCCGTGCCCCTGATCGCTGAGGGGCCGAGGACGGGGTCCTCCTGGAGGCGGTGCCCCCTTCATGCTCACGAGAGCCCCACCCCTCATCTGGGCCTCCCTCCAGGCTGCCTCTGCTGTCCCGTGTGCACAGGGGAAACTGAGGCCCGGGGCAGTGGGGCAGGTGCCCAGCACTGAGGGACTCGGCCTGCCTGTGCACCGCCTCCCTGGGGTTCCCTGGGGCCCTCTGCCCGGGGCCCTGCAGGATCAGCTGCGGGGGATCCTCACTCGACCCTCATGCTGGGGGGAGGCCTTCCCTCCTAGAGCCCCGGACCCGACCGAGGGCTTGGGCACGGACGCCGGGGTGGGCGGCTGAGACGGCCCGCCTGGCCCCGGGCCCCTGTCCTGGCCTGGGCCTTCTCTCGGCCCCGCGGGGAGCCCCGCACTCGGCCCTGACAGACATCGCCCCCAGGCCCAGTACTATGGGGAGATTGGCATCGGGACGCCCCCGCAGTGCTTCACCGTCGTCTTCGACACCGGCTCCGCCAACCTGTGGGTCCCGTCCATCCACTGCAAGCTGCTGGACATCGCCTGCTGTGAGTCCGTCTGTCCCAGGGGCCTGCCGCCCCCACCCCGCTGCTCGCTCTCCCCTCAGGCGCTGGAGGCCAGCCATCCAGCCTAGCCCACCCTCTCCCGTCTTAGAGCAGAGATGTCCGGGTGGACCTCCTGGGCCACCTGCCGCTCCCCCCTCTCGGCCACACCCAACAGGCAGCCCCTCCAAATTTTCCACCCTCCTCCCTTCCTCGATTCAGGGCCAGGACCATGGGGGTCGTGGGCTGGACCACCCGCCCGGGGGCTTGCTGGATGGGCTGCAGCGGGCAGCGGGGGCCCAGCAGAGCCGGTCCAGGGCTGGGAGGGTTGAGGCTGCAGTTGGGGCTGGGCAGGCGGGCTGACGGTCCCGCTCGGCACAGGGACCCACCACAAGTACAACAGCGACAAGTCCAGCACGTACGTGAAGAACGGCACGACCTTCGACATCCACTACGGCTCGGGCAGCCTCTCAGGGTACCTGAGCCAGGACACTGTCTCGGTAAGGGTCTCGGGGCTGCGCGCCAGGCCGGGGATTCACCCCTGCCCCAGGGCCAGGCAGCGGCCCACTGAGCAGGGCCGGAGGGGCTCAGCTGAGCAGAGACCCGGAGGTGGAGCAGCTGGGCGAGCTTGGTAGGGGGACGTGACGGGGGCACGTGGTCCCATGGGCAGGCCAGGTGATGCTGGAAGGGCTGGCAGGAGTGGCAGGCCGAGAGCCCCCAACTGCAGAAGTCTGCAGAAGTCCTGGTCTGGGCCCAGGACCGGCAAGTGGCGAGGCTCCTGGCCGCACAGCCAGGCAGAGGAGCCGGCGGACGGTGGGGGCCACCGCAGCCGGAGCTGCTGGCCAGGGGCAGCTGCCAAGGGTGTCGGGCAGGACGCTGGGCAGCGTCTGGGGAGGGCTGCAGGGCGGAGCCCCTGGTGCCCGGCCACAGGAGGCCTCTGGGCTGGGAGCTGCGGGGAGCAGAGCAGGAGTTGGTCCCCTCCCAGCCCCCAGCCCCAGGAGGGCCGCGGGAGGCCTGTCCCGAGCCTTGGGGGCTGGAGGACCCTTGCTCCAGCCGGCCTCGCAGGGCCCCGCGGCTCCCTGTGGGCTGTCCTCCCCTTCTGCGTCTGCCTGGCGGGAGTGGGGGGCCTCTGCCAGGCTGTCTTTGAGCCTGAGACAGGATGTTGCGCACCCCTCCTCCGCCCCCCAGCGTCAACCCCGAGCAGCCCTTTCTTCCCACATCCTGCCCTGTGTGTGTCTGCAGCCTCTGCCCTGGCTTGGGGGAGGGGGTAGCGTGGCCTTGAGTCCAAGGTTAGATCCAGGGTTCCCCAAGGGCGGGGGTAGGCGGGTGGGAGGGCCTGAGCTCAGGAGGAGCGCGCTGCTCCTCGCTCCCCCACTTTGCACCCGTCCTTGAAACTGACCCAGCGGAGTGTGGGCCCTGCACCCCCGCTCTCCCCACCCAGGCCCACTGCAGAGTCAGCAGCCCTTTCTCCGGGCCGAGGCCCGTGCGCCAGATGACGGGCACCGACCGAGCTGGCTGTCGTGGCCGTAGCTGCCCGCGCAGGGACGGGGGTGAGGGGCCACCTGGGGCCCCGGGCTTGGCGTCCACACGGTGCCTGACCCCTGCTCCCCCTCCCCGTGGCCCGCAGGTGCCCTGTGACCCGTCCAAGTCCAGCCCGGGCGGCGTCACGGTGCAGAGACAGACCTTTGGGGAGGCCATCAAGCAGCCGGGCGTGGTCTTCATCGCGGCCAAGTTTGACGGCATCCTGGGCATGGCCTACCCCCGCATCTCCGTCAACAACGTGCTGCCTGTCTTCGACAACCTGATGCAGCAGAAGTTGGTGGAGAAGAACGTCTTCTCCTTCTTCCTGAACAGGTGTGGGGGCGGGGCTCCGTCGTGCCAGCCCTCCCCGTGGTCCCCTGCCAGGCGCTGAGCCGCAGCTCTCACTGCCCAGTGGGTTGGAGCCCTCTCACAGGTGGACAGACACTCCGTACCGAAGGCTGGGTCTCCCCGGAGTCCCTGAACCAGCCGGGCAGCCCTGGATCTGGGATCTTCCTGCGACAGCCCGAGGGGGGTCAGGGACCCTTCCGGTCGGTCTGCCTGATGTTCCTGGGACCCAGGCTGGTCCCTGCCCCGGGTCACTTTCGGCCCAGAGGGGATCAGGCCGCGAGCCCTGATCTGTGCCAGGAGCTCTGAAGGCAAGGGGGCCAGGGTTTTCCCATGGGGGTGACCCCGAGAGAGCTCAGGGCGATGCTCCCACGTTGTAGAAGAAACACTTGATGCCAGTCACGCTGGGGAGGGGTCGTTGGAAAGGGGTCTCAGTGCCCCAGCCTCTGGCCTTTTCCCAGGGCGGTGCTCCAGGCCCTGGGAGGGGGCCCCCGCGGGGGCGGTGGGCAGGGGTGGGCCGGGCAGCCTGCTGCTCCTGGTCACCTCGCCCCGCGTGCCCCGTCTGGGTCTGACCCTGGGCACTTCTGGTGGAATTCCAGCTCAGAGCCTTTGGCCTGGCCTCTGTATGGATGCTGGTCTCTGCCCCTTGCTCAGGCAGTGGCAGAACCTGAGCAGCTGCTGGGGCCGAGCCACCCGCTAGGTGCTGGGCGCCTGGGAGCTCTCAGGTCCCGGGGAGGCAGGCGAGGTGCAGAGGACCCAGGAGCTTGGCCAGGCCTGAGGTCGGGACAGATGGCCCAGCTCTGTGACCGCCCAGGTGCGGGCTCGGGCAGGAGGTGGGTGCAGGGCGGCTGGCTTGCAAGGGCAGGGCTGAGGAGGGTACCGTGTGCCCTCCACGTGGGTGGTGGAGGTGACGGGAGGTGGCGGCCACAGCGATGGGTGGGGGACAGGTTTGGCGAGTGCCAGAGACAGCCGGGCAGATGATGCTGAAACCGCGAGCGTGACTAAGAGGTGGGGAGGGTCGGAAGTGAAATCTGAGGTGGGAGCCAGTCTTCCGCCGGTCTGGATGGAGGGCGTCCTCCGGAGCGGCAGGCGCAGTGGCTCCGCCCCGCTCAGGGCAGCCAGCCCTCCTCCTGGGAGCCCCTGGTTTTCCTTCCAGGCCTGTGAGGTCCCCGCCCCGGGGCCCCTAGCACTCAGCATCCTCCTCTGCCTGCTGGCCCAACCCTGGCTGTCCTCAGGGGTCAGACGAGGACCCCTTGTGGCCCAGGCAGGATCTGTCAGGAAGGAAGGGGCTGGGCCTGCAGTCCCCGGGGTGTGAGATTGGAGCACTGCCCCCTCCCCGCCGGATCCTCCCACCCCTGCATGCCCAGGAAGGGACCTGCTCTGGGTCGCCTTCTGAGGGCCCCGCACCTGCCTTGACCCCTGTGCCTGTCCAACCCGGCCACCCGCAGGCTGGACGCCTGGCGCAGAGGCGGGCAGGGCGTCTGACTGCCGCCTCCTCCCTGGCAGGGATCCGAAAGCCCAGCCTGGGGGCGAGTTGATGCTGGGCGGGACCGACTCCAAGTACTACAGAGGCAGCCTGAGCTACCACAACGTCACCCGCAAGGCCTACTGGCAGATCCACATGGACCAGTGAGCGTGGGGCGGGGTCCCGCCGTCGGCTCCGCAGGGTGGGACGTGGCTCGTGGGGGCCCTGCCCGTGGCCTTGCATGCAGCAGGGGCTTGTGGGGCGCCAGGGGGCTGGCCCGGGGGACCTGGGCCCCGTGTCCTGCCAGCCCCAGGTGCCTCCTGCCACCTCCCAATGTCCAGCCAGCAGCCCCCCCCGCACACAGCCCCCTCGGGTGACCTGTCCTTGGCTCCTCCAGCCCCTCCCCACGCCCCCTAAATCTCACGACCCAGTCCTCCGGGGGCGGGCAGGGGCTCTGGTGGCCCTGGGAGGGGACTCAGGCCCCGCCCCTCTCCGCAGGCTGGACGTGGGCAGCAGTCTGACCGTGTGCAAGGGAGGCTGTGAGGCTATCGTGGACACGGGCACGTCCCTGATCGTGGGCCCCGTGGAGGAGGTGCGGGAGCTGCAGAAGGCCATCGGGGCTGTGCCGCTGATCCAGGGCGAGGTGAGCGCCGGCAGGGCTGGGGAGGCAAACTGGGGGGTAAGGACTACACGCTCTCCCCGGAGGACTACGCGCTCAAGGTGAGTGGGGCCCGCGGGGCGCGGGGCGCAGACGCCCTGGGGCGCGGCCCGGGTGGCATTCGGTTGTGACGGGTGTTGCTGGCGCAGGTGTCGCAGGCCGGGACGACCGTGTGCCTGAGCGGCTTCATGGGCATGGACATCCCCCCGCCCGGCGGGCCGCTCTGGATCCTGGGCGACGTCTTCATCGGGCGCTACTACACCGTGTTCGACCGCGACCAGAACCGGGTGGGCTTGGCCGAGGCTGCCCGGCTCTAGCTGGCCCCCGCCCGCTGCTGGAGTCCGGGGGAGGAGGCCGCCCCGCCGCACACACGCTCACACTCACGCTGCACTCCCTCGCGCCGCACCGACTCTCCCGAGGCCCCTCGGGCCGCAGCTCTGCCCTGTGGGTTCCCCTCCTTGGTGTCTGAAAGGCTGCTTGCTGGCCTGTCTGTCTGTCTGTCTGTCTGATGGAGAGGCGGCCTGGGGCCGAGCCAGCGGGCAGCTCCGGTGCACAGAGTCCTCTCTCTGACTTGGAAGACACAGCCTGTGGGGTGGCTGTGTCCCGGGACCCCCGCCCATGCCAGCTCGGGGCGGGGGGGGCGTCTGACGCAGTGACAGCGAGGGGGCCTGTCTTGTGAGCGCCTGCGCTGAGGCACGGATTTCGGGCCCAGGCAAGCGCCCACCACACTTCCTTAGAAAGTGTTCCCCGAGTCCCCTGCACACCTGACTGGGGCCTTGGGAGGGGCCCGATGGGCAGGGGGCACCTGGGCAGCCTGCCTCCCTCCTGGGCCTCCTCGCCAGCCCGCGGAAGCAGTGTCTCTGTGGGTAACCCTGCCAGTCCTGGAGCAGGCCAGCCTGTGGATCCCCTTCTTCAGGGATCCAAGACAGGAATCCCCTCAGGCTAGTCTGGCCTGTTCGCTAGAGGGGGTGGGGATTGGCCAGAGTGGTTGCAGAGCCAGGAGGTTTTGAGGGATAAATAGGAGCCTGTGACACCTGGTGGTGGGGCAGATGCCTCCGGGATGGGTAACTGACTGCGTGGAGCCCACCCCCTGCAGGGGAAGGGCTCTGATGAGACGCTTGTCCCCGTTCTGGTTCTGTCTCAGCCGGCAGGGCTGTGGCTGTCACCGGCCTGGCCCCAGTGGGCCTGGAGACCGCAGCCCAGAGCCGGGCCCTAGCAGGCCTCTTCCAGAAGTGCAAGAGGGATGGTGAACGCCTGCCCAGTGTTCTCTGCACCTGAAATTTGAGCCAGGAGTGGGCAGAGCTCCGCAGGGCTGCAGGGATCCTGGGAGACGGTTGTCAGCACCGCAGCCTGGGAGCTGCAGGGCGCAGCTACCAGGAGGGAGGCCACCCGCCCCGCCCGCCCCGCGCCTTGACCGAGTGGGCCTCTCTGTCCTCAAAGCCTCCCGCCTCCCCAAGGCCGGCAGGGCCCCCTCCTCCGCCTGCCTCGCTCACTGAGACTGGGCAGAAGGGGGCCCACGTGTCCTCCTCTCGGGGACACGAGGACGAGGCCCCCAAACGCCACGTGGGTTATTAGCGCAGGCTGAGCCCCAGCTCCTAACCCAGACCGGCAGGGCGCCAGTGTCCTGCTCGGAGTCGGCTCTGCCCAGCTGCCCGGGTTTCTCTGGACCCTGGAGTCTGACTCCGGGCTCAGACCCAGCTTCTGTGACCCGACCCTGAGCCTCGAGGCTCTGTCCCGGGAAGGTGGGTGACAGCTGGGCATTCCTGGCCGCGGCCCTGACGGACGCCAGGAGGAGCCCAGCACAGGGCCTGGCGTTCGGCCGCTCCAAACGCTGGCTCTCACTCTGGCTGGCTCGGCCCTGTTCTGCACCAGCCCAGCGGGCTCCGGTGGACACGTCCTGCCTGGAGGACACCCAGTGTGAGCTCTCAGGAGCTGATCTGAGTCCAGCGCCTTCCCTTGGCCGCTCCAGTGAAGGCCCGTGGGATGATGCATCCCGGGCAAGAAGTACTGCAGTTGGGGGCGCCGGGGCCGGGAGGGGCCTGAGACTCAGGAGGAAGTAGGGCCCTGGTGGGGGCTTGGATAGGAGCAGGGTCCTGTGGGGACAGGCGCGCAGACAGGAGCCTGGCTAGACGTGAGCACTGACTTGGCGAGGACAGGCTGGGGGCACCTGGGCTCTGTGGGCAGAGGGCTTGGGGAGGCCCAGACACCCACCCGGCCTGGGACTAGGTGGGTGGGGGCAAGGGCTGAGATGCAGAGAGAGCCGATGGAGCCGGAAACTCACCAGAAGGGGCAGCGCAGAGGGGAAGGGTCCTGGGAACGGGGGCGGGGCGAGACAGGGGGAAGCACAGGAGGAGGAGGCGGCTCTCCCCGGGGAGACAGGTGGGACGGCTCAGCGAGGGCCTGGGGGCGCAGCCAGAGGGAGGAGGCAGGGAGCGGGGTGGGGTCCGGGAGACGCAGGCGGGTGGCGCGGCCAGCGGGTCTGGGCGCTGCGGGAGAGCCCACCCCTGCCCAGCTCTGCCCACCCGCGAGGGTCGCCGCTTCCGGCCGGCGCCCGCAGCGCCCACCCCACCGGCGGGAGGAGGCGGGGAGGCGCCTGTGCCCGCCGCCGCCGCCGCCGTGAGTCAGGCTTGGGCTGCAGCCGGCGGCTGGCCCTGGCGCTGCGGAGGGCGCGCAGGCGGCGGAGGAGCGGCGCTGCCAGCCCGCGCCCCTCCCCGCGCCGCCCCGCGCGCTCCCCGCGCCGAGGTCGGGCCGCCGGGACGCGGAGCGGCGGGACAGCCAGCCACCGGCGGGACGGCGGAAGGACGCGCGCAGCGAGCGCAGGGTCGGCTCGGCCGCCGAGGAGTCGCCAGTAGGTGAGCGCGCGTCTTCCCGGCGGCTGCGGCAGACCTGGGCCGGGCTGGGGGCCGGGGGGCGGGCGCCGCGGGGTCCCGGCTGCCGGACCCCCGGGGCGGCGCGGGGCGAGGGCGCGTGGTCTGAGACGGCTCGTTTTGCAGAGTGTCGCTGTGCGTCTGCTCCTGGCACCCGGCAAGTGCGCGCGCTTGGGGTCCCAGCGCTGCTCTGGGCCAGGTCGGGGGGCAGGGGCGATGCGCGTGAGTTCGGAGCCCCCGCGGGCGGCGGGTTCATTCTTCCGCGACTGTGTCGGGGCCTGTGGCGCGGTGTGTGCGAGGATCACAGTGCGGGCTTGTTTACCTGGCGGCCGGAGAGCCGGGCGGCGATGCTGGCGTTTGTGTCCCAAGCGTCAGCTTGTGCCAGCGTGCAGGTGCCGGGCAGAGCTCCGCTCCGCCTGCCAAGCCTGGCGGAGGCCGTGTCATTGTGGGCGTGCGTGCCCTGTGTGCGCACCGGGTCTGGGGTGCTGCTTGCTCTGTTTACTGAAAGAGCCTGTCAGCCGGGGTGCTGGGGGGAGTGTGGGGGTGTTGCTGCTGTGTGTCAGTGGGTGAATGTTTGTGTGCAGATGGCGAAGTGACGGGAAGCCCCTGCTGTCCCTGCCAAGGATGCTCGGAGGGCTTTGGCATGAGGGGCGGGGGCGGTGGGGAAGGCAGGTGGTGGCCAGCAGCTGGCTGCCCCTGCGGGATTTCCGTGTCCCTGGAGCTGTTTATGAGACTGCAGGAGGGAGGCTGCAGGGGCCAAGGTGGGCCCATAGGGTGATCAGGACCCGGCTTATTCTTCGTCCCCGCTCCCTGCAGGCCCAGGGCCGCGCCCAGTGCCCAGCCCCGCTGGGAGCCCCGGCCAGCACCACGGACGGCACCCAGGAAGCCCGAGTCCCCCTGGACGGGGCCTTCTGGATCCCGAGGGCCCCGGCAGGCTCGCCCAAGGGCTGCTTCGCCTGCGTGTCCAAGCCCCCGGCTCTGCAGGCTCCGGCGGCCCCGGCCCCCGAGCCCTCGACCTCGCCCCCCATGGCGCCCACCATGTTCCCCATGGAGTCCAAGAGCAGCAAGACGGACAGCATGCGGGCTGCCGGCGCGCCCCCGGCCTGCAAGCACCTGGCGGAGAAGAAGACCATGACGAACCCCACAGCCGTCATCGAGGTCTACCCGGACACCGCGGAGGTGAACGACTACTACCTGTGGTCCATCTTCAACTTCGTCTACCTCAACTTCTGCTGCCTGGGCTTCATCGCGCTGGCCTACTCCCTCAAGGTGGGCCGGGAGGGCGGAGGGGCGGCCGGGGTGCAGAGCCGCGCGGTGCTGCTGGCCACGCCCTCACAGAGAAGCCCGTGGGTGCGGCAGGTCTAGCGGACAGCCTGGGGGACCTAGGGCGACGCAGAGGTCGGCCAGCTAGCTCGGGACAGCAGAAGGCCTGCCTAGGCGTCCTGAGCTGGGGAACCTTCCAGGGTGTCCAGGCAGGGTCAGCGTCCTCGGGGCCAGGGTCTCTGCACGGCCAGGCTGGCCTCTGGGGTGGGGACCTCGGTGCCCTGTCCCCTGTGTAGAGACCTGGGAATTGGGCCTGGGCGCAGCTGCCCCTGGGCATTGGGATGGAGCCAGCGTGGAGGTGAAGAGAGCTTGGACTCCTTCCCCTGTCGACAGGCGGAGGGCTGACGTCACTGCTGGAGACCTTGTCCCAGCCCCGCGCAGGGAGCCTGACGCCAGGCAGGCACTCGAGGGGGCTGTGACAGACAGACAGGGTGCTGCCCCACCACTGCTCTGCCCTCCCACATGCTTTCCAGGGGCCCATCCTGAGATGTGTATAAGAGACAGCCACGTGTCCTCCTCTCGGGGACACGAGGACGAGGCCCCCAAACGCCACGTGGGTTATTAGCGCAGGCTGAGCCCCAGCTCCTAACCCAGACCGGCAGGGCGCCAGTGTCCTGCTCGGAGTCGGCTCTGCCCAGCTGCCCGGGTTTCTCTGGACCCTGGAGTCTGACTCCGGGCTCAGACCCAGCTTCTGTGACCCGACCCTGAGCCTCGAGGCTCTGTCCCGGGAAGGTGGGTGACAGCTGGGCATTCCTGGCCGCGGCCCTGACGGACGCCAGGAGGAGCCCAGCACAGGGCCTGGCGTTCGGCCGCTCCAAACGCTGGCTCTCACTCTGGCTGGCTCGGCCCTGTTCTGCACCAGCCCAGCGGGCTCCGGTGGACACGTCCTGCCTGGAGGACACCCAGTGTGAGCTCTCAGGAGCTGATCTGAGTCCAGCGCCTTCCCTTGGCCGCTCCAGTGAAGGCCCGTGGGATGATGCATCCCGGGCAGTGGGCTGGGGGTCAGGGGCAGGGTGGTTGGAGCTGGGAGAGGCAGCCTGGCTCCACCCAGTGACCAGAAGCAGACCCTTGTGGGCCTGGTGCCCTCTCCCACGCCAGAGGACCAGCTGGACTCATCCTGGGGGGGTGGGGGGGCGGGGAGGCCGGGGCAGGGAGGCCTGACCCCGTGGGGCGGGGAGGCCAGGGCAGGGAGGCCTGACCCCGTGCTCTGGGTGTGCACGACTCTCAGAAGGCCCTCCCTCGCTGCTGTGATGGGAGCTGCCGGAGCGGAGCAGACACGATACCCCCATCCCCTGCTCCCCACTCTTGAGAGCGCAGTGGAGAAAAGTGGACCAAGATGGGGGAAGGGAGCTGTGGTTGACTCACACTTGGGGTCCAGAGATCCCTGCGGGTGTGTCAGGACCCAAGAGCCTGGGGCTGCTGGAGCCCAACCCGCGGAGGGAGACCCGGGCCTCCCTGTCTCCTCCCGCCTCCCCAAGGGCTGGGCTCTCGTCTCACCAAGTCATCCCTTTTCCTGGGCCCAGACTTGAGTGTCCGGGGCCAGGCACATTTCACTGATTGCAGCTGCTCGAGGCGGGGGTGGGGAGAGGGAACATGGCGGGGGCAGGCTAGAGGCAGAGGACGGGCTGGCACCCAGGGGGACGGAAGCTGGGACACCTCTGCTTGCTGCTTTGAGTGTGGAGCACCCCCACCCGTCCCTGTCCCAGCGTCACACGGCCTGGCCACCTGGCCTTCCCGCCTCCTGACTCACTCAGGGCCTCCATCACCCCTGCTGCTCGCATGTTCATCTCCAGGGTAGTGTACGCAGCCCTGGTCTCTATCGGACAGGAACTGCGTCCAGTGAGTGTGCATGCGTGTGGGCACGTGTGAGTGTGCACGAGGGCGTGAGTGTGTGTGCAAGAGTGTGTGCGTGCATATAGGTGTGCGCATGTATGTGTGTGCTTGAGATATGCAGGCATGAGAATGCATGTGTATCTGTGTGAGGGTGTGAGTGTGCATGTGTGTGTAATTGTGTGTGTGGATGTGTGAGTGTATGAGTGTGTCTATGCACGTGTGTACAATTGTGTGTGCATGAGTGTCCATGTGTGCTACAGAGGCAACAAGGGAAGGGGGTCCCAGGGAATCTGGGGGAAGCCCCCCAGCCTCAGCTCTGCGTCCGGGGCCCTCCTACCAGTCCCGCCAGCAGCCTGTGGACCTGGGCGCGGCTCTGAGGCTCCTGTGGGCACCGACGGGCCCCAGGCAGGCCCATCTGCCGAGGGTTGTAGGTAGGTCACAGGTTTCTGAATGCAAGGCTCCGTGCTGGGGTGGGGGGTGAGGGATGGTGCTTCTGAGAGGCAGTAGGAGCCCCTCTGTGCCTCCAGCCGGGCGCTCCCCGAGGTCCTCCCTGGGGGCTCTCGGGGCAGAGAGGCGTGGGGCTTACTGGGCGAGGGGGGCGGGTACGGGCAGCCAGCAAGGCAAGCCGCCTCTGTCCCCGGCAGAGGGGAGGGCGGGCCTGCTGGCCCGGGCTCCCACACCCGGGAGGTCGGCCATCTGTCCGTCCGGCTGCACGTCTCCTGGCCTGCTGCTCCGGACACTGTTTGCAGCCAGTCGTGGGCACTTGCAAGGGCACCTCACGGCCTTGGGGTCAGGAGGCCTTGGCTGGACTCCTGGATCCCTCCGGGCGCTGACCCTGCGTCACTGAACCCGTCCCCTCCTCCCCTCGCAGAGCGCGGCCAAACAAAACAGCATTCCCGGGAGCACCGGGGGCAGGACGGCCTGGCGTGTCCCCACGGCCCCGTCTGTCCCCACGGCCCCGTCTGTCCCCACGGCCCCCTCGGGTGCAGTCGGGTCCGTCTGGGCAGGCGTGGCCACAGACCGGAGCCTGGGGGTGCGGCCCGCGCTGTGGGGAGTGGGTGGCCCAGACGGGGCTTGCGGTGACCCCCAGCCCCGCTTCTCGGTCGAGAGGAGTCCGGCCCCTCCTCCTGGCACTCCGGGCCCTGCACGACCCACTCTCAGCTTCGCTTTCTCCTATTCTCTTTTCTCCTGCCCACTTGCTCACCCCACACCTTCCTGTAGGCTCCCATTAACTCCTCCATCCGCACTGTGTAACACACTTTCTTCAGCTCCTCCCCGCACGCCGCCATCCACCCGGTCCGTCCATCAGCTCTCTCTGTCTGGTTGCCCACACGCTTTCA
This sequence comes from Cephalophus harveyi, assembly GCA_006410635.1. Taxonomy (NCBI): domain Eukaryota; kingdom Metazoa; phylum Chordata; class Mammalia; order Artiodactyla; family Bovidae; genus Cephalophus; species Cephalophus harveyi. The sequence continues at coordinate 143,205 of SJYT01078594.1, forward strand.
TGGATGCGTGTCGTCTCTTTTCTCCTCCCCCGTCTTTCCTTGACACCTTCATCTACCGGTTTCCCTGAATCTGTGCATTGATTCATCTGCCCACGGTCTGACTCTCATACCTGTCTCCTTCTGCCCCTCCCCTCCCTGACTCGCGTATAGCCACCATATCCATTCATTAAACTCTTCTAGTCGGTCACCCGTCATCCGTTCATTCAGATGCTTCAGCATCGTGTCACTCTCCACCCACTGGTCCCACGAGTAATAAATAATCGTCTAGTGTCTGGCAAGTGACAAGGATCACATGGTGCCTGTCTAGAAGAGCTTACATCCTGGTCAGGAGTCAGACGATAATAAAACTTACACTTACGGGAGTCAGGTGGTAAAGTCAGCTACGAAGAGTAAATGACGCATCGCCAAGGACATGTGGGATGCTATTTTACATATACACAGTGGGCAAGGAAGGCCTCTTCAATGAGATGATATTGGAGTCTAAACCTGAATGATTTCACGCAGTAGCTATGAATGCATCCGGGAAAGCATATTCCAGGAAAACGGACTGGGTATTACAAAAGCCCCGAGGCAAAGCCAGGTCCAGGGACCAGCGTGGCTGGCACGGGGGTGAGCCTCGGAGCTGGGCCCAGAGAGGGGGTGTACGGGGCCAGACCACCTGCACTGTGTCTGCCCCAGCGGGATTTTGTTTTGCTTTGAGTGAAATCTTTGATGAATTTCAAACAGAGAGTCAATATTCTGTTGCTTGTATTTAAAAAGATTGCCCTTGTTACTGGGGGAGATAGCCCATAAGGGCTTCAGATGTTGGGGAGCTGGGGACCAGATCAAAGGCTATTGCCTCAGTCAAGTCTTGGTTCAGAAGGTGGGAGCAGAGAGTGGAAGCAGGTCCCGTATTCTGAAGGAAAAGTCAGTAGACGATCCTGGTGGGTTGGACACGAGGTGAGGGAGAAGAGAGAAGAGCCTCAGACCGCTGTTGTTGAGTTGCTCACTCGTGTCCGACTCTCTGCGACCCCACGGACTGTAGCCCACGAGGCTCCCCTGTCCATGGGGTTTCCCAGGCAAGAATACTGGAGTGGGGTGCCATTTCCTTCTCCAGGGGGTCTTCCCCACCCAGGGATGGAACCTGCGTGTTCCGCACTGCAAGCAGATTCTTTACCTCTGAGCCACCCAGGAGCTCAAAGGATGTTCATCTGATCTGTTGAGAGAACGGAGGTGCCCTTTGCACATGAGGAAGGAGGCCATAGGAGGGACAGGTTTGCGAGGAAAAGACCCTCGCTCGCCTTGTCCACCCACCGACGCACTCATGTTTCCACCCTTTCAACCCTTCACCCATCCATTTTCTCTCTACAAATTCATATATTCATCTTCCTTCCTTCCAGAATTTCTCTTCCACGCTGCCAACCATCCCTAGGTTCACTCATCCACTTACTTATTAAAGTCACGTTCCTTCTGTCTTTTCTTTCTTCCTTTCCTCCCGCTGTTTATCCACCAGCCTCATGCATCACTCTGTTGCTCTGTCCATCCACCCAGCTCGCCATCTAATCTTTTTTCTCCCCTGGATTCATCTGTTTCCCCCTTACTCATTAATAGCAATAATAGTAGTAACAAAAAGCCAGCAAGTACCAATAACCACCAAACAGCCCCAGCTATTTATTGAACTTATATATTCTAGGCACCGTTCTAAGCATGTCTCACTATTTAATTAAATGTAATATTTTATTTAAAGGTACCAAAACCCTATTGGAGAAGGCAATGGCAACCCACTCCAGTACTCTTGCCTGCAAAATCCCATGGACGGAGGAGCCTGGTGGGCTGCAGTCCATGGGGTCACTAAGAGTCGGACATGACTGAGCGGCTTCACTTTCACTTTTCACTTTCATGCATTGGAGAAGGAAATGGCAACCCACTCCAGTGTTCTTGCCTGGAGAATCCCAGGGACGGGGCAGCCTGGTGGGCTGTGCACAGAGTCTATGCACAGAGTTGGACACGACTGAAGTGACGCAGCAGCAGCAGCAAAACCCTATGAGGCTGGTGCAGCTAACTGCACATGAGGGACCGGGGGGCACGGAGGCACCAGGTCAATTCCTTGAGGACCATCAAGCTCCTTTCTTGGACCCTTTGACTCATTACACCCTTCTTTCTATAGTCATCACCCCTTTTTTAAAATTAATTTATTTTTAATTGAAGGATAATTGATTTACAGACTTCAAATGGCAACCCACTCCAGTGCTCTTGCCTGGAAAATCCCATGGACAGAGGAGCGTGGTAAGCTACAGTCCATGGGGTCGCAAAGAGTCAGACACGACTGAGCAACCTCACTTCACCATGAATCAGCCATAGGTATACGTGCATCCCATCCCTTCTGAACCTCCCTCCCGTCTCCCTCCCATCCCACCCCTCTAGGTGGATACAGAGCCCCTGTTTGAGTTTCCTGAGCCAGACAGCAATTCCCGTTGGCTATTTAGTTTACTTACGGTAATGTAAGTTTCCGTGTTACTCTCTCCATACATCTCACCCTCTCCTCCCCTCTCCCCGTGTCCTTAAGCCTGTTCTCTCTGTCTGTTTCTCCACTGCTGCCCTGACAATAAATTCTTCAGTACCATTTTTCTAGATTCCGTATACCTGCATGAGAATACGGTGTTTCTCTTTCTCTTTCTGACTTACTTCACTCTGTATAATAGGCTCTAGGTTCACCCACCTCATTAGAACTGACTCAAATGCGTTCCTTTTTACGGCTGAGTAGTATTCCACTGTGTATGTGTACCACAGCATCTTTATCCATTCATCTGTCTGTGGACGTCTAGGTTGCTTCCAGGTTCCAGCTACTGTAAATAGTGCTGCAGTGAACAGCGGGGTGCGTGTGTGTTTTTCAGTTTTGTTTCCTCGGGGTGTATGCGTAGGAGTGGGACTGCTGGGTCATATGATGGTTTTATTCCTAGTTTTATTAAGGAACCTCTGTACCGTCTTCCATCGCGGCTGCATCAATTTACATTCCCACCAACAGTGCAAGAGCGTTCCTTTTCTCCACACGCTCTCCAGCATTAATTGCTTGTAGACTTTTTGATGAGGGCCGTTCTGACCGGTGTGAGGTAATATCTCGTGGTGGTCTTGATTTGCCTTTCTCTAATAATGAGCGATGTTGAGCATCTTTCATGGGTTTGTTAGCCATCTGTGCGCCTTCTTTGGAGGAATGTCTGTTTAGGTCTTTTTCCCACTTTTTGATTGGGTTGTTTTTCTGCCATTGAGTTGTATGAGCTGCTTGTCTATTTTGGAAATTAACCCTTTGTCAGCTGTTTCATTTGCTGTTTTTTTCTCCCATTCTGAGGGTTGTCTTTTCACCTTGCTTTTGGTTTCCCTTCGCTGTGCAAAAAGCTTTTGAGTTTAATCAGGTCCCACTTGTTTGCCTTTGCTTCTACTTATTTCTTTTTTAAAGCGTGTTCAGGCTGTGCTCGTGGCGGGCGGGACCCCAGTTCCTGGGCCAGGGATCGGGCCTCAGCCCCTGCCCTGGCAGCAGTGGGGCTAAACCACCGGGCCAGGGAGGCCCCGCGGCCGCCACCTGCCGCCTGCTCGCTCACCCCCCTCAGGGAGGCCCCGCAGCCGCCACCTGCCGCCTGCTTGCTCACTCCCCTCTTCCTCTCTAGTCTACTGCGCTTTCTGTCCATCTCTTACTTTACTCGTTCACTCATCCAGCTGGGCAGCCTGCTTTCTGCTCTTCTCCACCCTTTCTCACTATCTAGCCACCCCTTCTATCTATACAGCTAATCATTCATCCATCAAAGCTTGGATTCGTCGACCCTTCTTCTCTCTCGACTCTTTCCTCCTCATGACCTCGTATCCACCCACACACCACCCCGGCCAGTCGTCTGCCAGCCATCAGTACATTTCTGTCTCTCCCTTTTATTTATTCACGCTTCCTGTTCAGTCACTTCTAAATTAAGTTGCTCATTCATCCACTTGTGTATTCGCCTCCCCTGTCTTCCCCCTACGCCTTTCTCCCAATTGCTTACCACGTCCATCCAGGCAGTCCGCTCTGGAGCGGGCGTCAGTTCTGTGCACCCATCCGCCCATCTTCCCGCCCTTCCCTTCATACCCTGTCAGTCTATCACCCCAGGACTATACACGCTCATCGAAGAGCTGCCCATCCGCTCATCCGCCTGCTCACCCTTCCGTCTTTCTCATTTCCTTGCTTCAGTTGACTTGCCAAATTGCCCATCCAGCAGTCTGTTCCCTCGCCAAGGGCCTTCCTTCTCGTTCCCTTCTCCAGCCAACACCACCCAGCGACCTCTCTGCCCCATGCCGCGCATCCGTATATCCATTCCGTTCCTCCGTGTTTACTCCTCCTCCGTTCAGCCCATTTCACCCACCGCCACCCTCCCCTTCTCTTGGCCTTTCTTCTGCCCTGTTTTTTTGTTTTTTTTTTTGGGGGGGGGGCTTTCATTGCAGCACCCGGGCTTCTCTGGCTCCAGCACAGGCTTAGTTGCCCCTCGGCACGTGGGGTCTCAATTCCCCAACCAGGGATCAAGCCCATGTTCCCTGCGTTGGAAGGCAGATTCTTAACCCCTGGACCACCCAGGAAGTCCTCTTCCTTCTGCTTTTCTCGCCTCCCCTCAGCCTCCCCTCCTCACTGCCTCTTGCTTCCCGGATCTCCTAACAGGGTGCTCCCAGGCGTGGTCCTCGGTCCTCCTCGTCCCGGCATCGGCGCTCAGTCCCTTGGTGCTCCCGTCCAGTCTCAGAGCTTTAAGTAGCATCTTTATGTTGATGCTCCTCCAATTTGTATCTCTGCCCTAGACCTCACCCCTGAACTAGGCTCTACAAAACCTACCTGCTCAAAATACCTAGCTCTGTGTCTAGAAGACATTTATAGCTTCACGTGAAAAATCAAACTGCTGAATCCCTCACAGACGTCCTCCTCCTGGAGTGTCCTACAACCCCCTAATTTCAGTAGATCCGAAAGCCTCGCAATCATCTCAAAGCCCTTTCTTTTTTTATCACACTGCACATCTGATCCCAGTAAATACTGTCAGCTGTGTCTTCAAAATTGATCCAGGAGGAGGTCAGTTCTTACCACCTTCATGTCTATTGACCTGACACAACCCGCCCTGACCACTGACCTGGGCTGTACGGGAGCGTCTCCTCTGCTTTTCTCCAGCCTCTGCCCCTGAGGTCTGTTCTCCACGCAGCATCCAGGATTATTAGAGTGAAAGCGCCAGAGCCTGCCATTTCTCTGCTGAAAAGTGCCTGCGAAGCCCCACACCGACCGCTCCCTGACAGCCTCTTCTCTGATTTTAGGCGCCCCCCCCCCCGGGTTCTGCCCTCCCCACACTGGCCTCTGGTTATCCCTCTGACCTCAGCACATCTACACCTGGGAGCTTTGTCTTCAGACACCTGTTTTCCCTGCAGGTGAGCGCATGACCATGTCTCCACGCTCTCCTGGGCTTTACCCAAACATCCCTGCTCCGTGGGTTCTTTCCTTAGTGTCCACAGGAAGTCCATCCACCCCTCCACACTCCCACCTTCCTGCTCATCTATGTCTCCTTGTGTTAGCTTGCCATCCCCCCTCCACCCTCCAGGCAGCCAGACACCAGTGCCATCTATCTGCCTAACCCAGGCCCTGCCTTTTGTCCATATACCCACCCACCCATCCACCCACCCAATCATCCACCCACCCAACCATCCACCCACCCACACATCCATCCACCCAACCATCCACCCACCCATCCATCCATCCATCCACCTACCCACCCATCCATCCACCCATCCATCCACCCACCCA